>JAFIRS010003855.1:0-111332 GCA_018342105.1 Gonioctena quinquepunctata | reverse complement strand
CCATACAAGCGACACTGCTCCTATATATTTTTTCAGAATATAATTTTTTAAATTCTGAATGACGTCATTACCCGTAATCATAAATTTGTAAAACATTGCACAAAACGTGACACTTGACATCAAACGATGTCCCACCACGGCTGTCTAGCTATTGACCAATTTTTTTCAAAAGTTTAAAAAAGTTGAAATATATTAAAGTTAGTACATTTGAATGTGATTCCCAGGACCAGGAACATATAACACATGTGAAACTGCTCACAAGTTTTACTTCAATCAAGATGATTTTTCATTCTCATGACAGATAATGAACAATCCTTTATATTTGTACATAAAAATTATATCATATACATTTTAGATATAAACTGAAGATGACCGCAGGTTGAAAGCGCTTTGCTCAAATATATAAATATTATACGAAACAGAATTTTAGTTTTTGATTTGGAATCGTCGTATGCACAGCAGTAGATAATTTTTGGTTATTTTTTTTTGTACAAATGCTAACAAAAAATTAAAATTATTAAAAAAAAAATTTTTAAAGACAACCATTTATACAAATGCATCAAAATGGAAAAAATAATTTCTTTCATTGTTTGATCTAGGTTATTCTGTGAGTAACAGATTCAAAATCTTGCCGCGCAGATTACCTATTTTACTCACAGAATAACCTTGATAAAACAATGAACGAAATTATTTTTTCCTTTTTAGTGCATTTGTATAATGTTTTTTGTAATAAAAGCTTGTTTTTTTTGTTTATTCATTTTTTAGTATTTATGATGTTAAATAACTAGTTTAGTGAATTCTATCTAATTTATTTTGGAATTTTGACAAAAAATCATATTTTCCGACCCCGAAAACCCCTAGATACATATTTCCAATAATCGGACCATAATCACAAAAATTGTCCGCCATATTGGAGCCACTATTTTGTTTTTTTTCTTTTTTTCCTTACAAACATTTCATAATCCATTGTCACCGGAATTTTGTACACCTACCAAATTTAAAATCAACGGACGATTAGAAGTAGGTCACATATAACTTCTACCCCAAAACCCCCACGTACCAATTTTGAATAGAATCGGACCATAATCATAAAACTCGTCCGCCATTTTGGAGCCGCCATGTTGAATATTTGATTTTTGACGAATAAATCATAATCTCCAACCCCGAAAACCCGTACACAGAAAGAAATCAATGTATGTTTTCTACACAATTGTAAATAATTTCAGCACAATTTATTTCTAAAAAGTTGACAGCACCAATTTGTTTATTATTCTTCTATAATATTGTATTAGAGATATTGTGTATAAACGATACACTTCAGTGTTGTATTATTCAGAATAGTTTTGTTCAATTTTATCAACCAATATTATGTACCTACCGGATACAAGGAATGAATAAAAAGTAAATATTTTGTTTAAAACACAAACACAATGTATGTTCTATTGTTGCACCACCTTGTGCCTTATTACCTGCGGTATACACAAAATCTATGAAATTATTCGGTATGTTGTGCGACTAATGTCACCAATTTGTGTACTATTCATGCATAAATTGTGTAAGAATCATAAACATAAAATGTAAAAAATGGCAACAATTTTTGTACTCATCCAGTACAAATTGTGTAGTATTGTGCATATAGGGTTAAAAAAATGCCACAAATTTGTGTACTTGGCATAATTGGTTTAATATATTGTGCATATTTGTGTATAAGCAGGCACAAATTTTGCAGGTAATATTTATAATTTTAAGAAAGATCAATACACTTAAGGCGTATAACTTCCATAAGAAATATGATAAGAATGAGCAGTTTTTACCAGATCGCTCCTTTATATCTTATTCTGTTAAGAAATATAAGCTTAAATGTCATTTATTTCCTGCATTATAATGAGTCTTCATTTTCCAAAAGGTTGAAATAAAAATATGTCATTAAAATAATGTTTATTTCATCAAAATAAGAAAATAACAAAAATAGATAACTGAATTATAAACTCTAGGTATAAAAAAGAACAGAAACACAATATCACAACTCGAAACATAAATTAACCAAAAATAAGACAGTAATTCTTGAAGAACAAAAATAATTATTTGAATCTGAATCGTACCGTGTTTCACATGATACATCAGACTTACCACTAAAATTATCATCTTTTAAGGAGTTTTCCATAATTGCTGGATGCAATAGAGCCTAAAAACGCATTTTATTCAACTCAGTTCCTATATTGAATAATCAAAGACTTACCTCTTGTACAGATTTGAATTCGTTGTATTTCTTCAGAAATTTTTTACGCAAACCAAGAACTGGTATCAGTTCTTTGATGTCTTCATCGTTCAAATTTTCGAAGACATCAACATCAATTTGTTGCTCTAGAAAGTAATTTGAGTGAATCAATCAATTAATATGAAAAGACAGACACGAAATAACATATCACCTAACATGTGTATAAAGTAGTAAATACAAATTTGGATTTTTTTGTCTATGATAGCTTTTTGAAATTTTATAATCACAAAATTGAATAATAAAATTGAAAGTAAAAAAAATGAGAGACAAGCTTTTACTCAAAAGCACTAGGCATCAAAAAGTGCAAAATGTTGGCCTACGTAAATACCAATGAATTAAAATAATAATATTGATGTGATGTAGATTATATTTACATATTGTAATAACACCATGAAATATCATATCAACGATTTGGCGCGTAAAAAAACATGTGAAGCATTGATTTAAGGTGATTCGGAGACAGGGAATTGAATGTAACACATGACTTCTTCCTAAAAGAAGTGCATATGAATGGTTTACTATTACAGAAAACCAGACACGTTGAATTGTAATGTAAAAGTAATCTTCGTGTCAAACTATCTCATTCTATTAAGTAGGTGAGACATGTCCTTATCAATCCGTTACAAATGATGAAAATGAGTCATTTTGTAGGTTTCATGTTATAAAAAAAATGGCGAGTCTTACCTTTAAATGTTGGTATCAATTCGGGAAGTTCCCAACCTCGCAAGTATTCACACACACCATACATTTCATCAACATAGACTTGTAAATAGTAGTAGGTATTTGCACTATACACATAAACAAATAAAAATATGTAAATTATTTACAAGTCTCACTCCGACCGGAATGGCTTACAGCACAAATAAAATATTAAACAATAGTGAATATAGGGAAACCACAATCCAAATATCAGGATTCAAACAGGTGCATGTGCCGCGCGAGCGTATTTAGTAGGGCGAGACGACGCCATTGCTAAATGGGGCGATTTATACAATTGTGTTGACATATTATACAATTTGTGCATATGAAATGAAAAGTGCACAAAGGGTGTAACTTAAGTCCAATGTGTTGTAGATATATTCCATATAATTGTGTAATGGTAGATGTGCATATTTTTGTGTATTTTTGGGCAATGTAGAAGTGCATAAATACTATACAAATTGCCTTGCACAAATATTCATTGAATTTCACAAAACGCTTATGATGAAAGATTGGACAATTGCGTAAAATATCTGCACAACTGTGCCTCACATAACGTTGTGCATAAACCTGCTGCAGTCTTTTCTCTCTGTGTAGATACCAATTTTGAATAGAATCGGATCCAAATAACAAAAATTGTCCGCCATATTGGAGCCGCAATTTTTTTTTTTCTAACAAAAATTTCATAATGATTTGTCACCGGAATTATGTACATCTGCCAAATTTCAAATCAATCGGACGATTAGCAGTGGGTCGATTTTAACTTGCAAGATTTGATTGCAGACAGACAGACACCGGGACAGGTGAAACTAAATAAAAGCTTGTAATGAAAATAACTGACAGTTTGATTCAGGCTCATGAATTTATGGATCTACAGTTTTCTTAATTGTCGGGAGATTTGGTTAGTCTGTTGAATGATGATCTTATCCAAAACTCTACTCCGAATACTTATGGATGGACTTAATAGCTTATAACTAGTACTGATAGAGTCGATATATCCATCCTTTCCCAGCATCCATGATTATCGTTAAATGTATTTACTGAAACATCGGGTTACATCGCAGCACTCAACTTGTCAATTCCTCAACCAATTCTCCGTGCAACCATGATTATGGTTCATTTCATTTACAAAAACTATGTTCGCATTTTCTACTGCACAAACAATTGTTTCTTTCAAAAATACATACCGTTATTTTGTAACTTCCGACAAAATCTGTCTTCCTAGCCTTACTGAGCTTTGATTTCAGATTTGTTTCTGCTGGTCCCGATCAAAGACGAACAGAAACGAGCGACTCCACGGGACACGTGAGAGGTTCATACACCTATCTAGATGACAAAGGAGTTCAGCACTCGGTTCACTACATCGCAGGTCCCGAAACAGGCTACCGAGTGCTGAAACAAGTCAAAGGCCCACACCTTCCCACAGTCTTTCCATTTGACCACCCAAATGTAATACCCCCAGACTTCTACGACTACGATAGAGATGTTTTTGATACCGCTGCCAGTGGTCACGTGAAGCCAAGTGGTAAGCCTGGGAAGAAAGATGAAGAAAATGGTGTGGATGAGGATGAAGATGACTTTGGTTTTGGGAGTAAAAAGCCAACTGGAGGTAAACCTACTCTGGGTAGACCTACTGGAGGCAAACCTTTATATGGTGATGATACTGAATTCGGCATAAAGAAACCTTCTAGTGGTAAACCAGGTGGCAAACCATCTTATGATGATGAAGACGATCATTTGGGGGATATTTTCGGAAGCGGGCCAGCACTCTCGAAACCTGGGGGTGCTTTCAAGCCTGGTATCACTAGTGCTGAGGACGACGGCTCTTACAAACCTTCCGGTGAGGATGGTGCTTACATACCTCCAGCTCCCAGCTATGGAAGCAGTACTACTCGACGTCCAGGCGGAAAAACCACCTCTCGACCTAGTACGGTTAGTCCTGGTGAATCGTATGACCAACCATCTAGTACTGCTATACCTACAGGTGACAGCTCAGAATCGGGTTATGGTGGAAGTAAACCGCCTCCAGGATTCGGTGGGGGTTATCCAACTAATGGGATAGATAGCAGCTATGGACTGTTCGGCAGTGAAAGCAATCATCCTAGACCACCACCATATGGTGGCCCAGCGATAAGTGTTACAGGTGAAAACTGTCCAAGATGTACTGGTACAATAGTAACGAATCTCGGAGACAGTGTGTTCTCGGTGCCTCCAGGAGTCTCTATAAGGGCCCATGTACAGGCTATTGATTTGTTACCATTTGGGCCAAATGTTCCGTCTCCCAGTGAACAATACAAGGCTGATCTCGTTCTGAGAACTGAGCAACTGAATGCAAACGAAGATGGGATTGTAGATAGCAACGAAACTGATATCACCACCGAAGAATCCACTACTCAAATAGTATCAACAACGAACACAGCGACCACATAACATTCGATATAAAAATGCGATAGGTAATTGTAAGATTATTAAATAAAATATTTATTCGTATCGATTGATGTGATTATGTTTTAACCTTGACAACCTTCAGATGTTCTAATTGGAACAATGAATAATTAGATTCATTTCCTCAGCATTTTTTCATAAAAGCAATAGAGAGCTCTATGTTGTTTGTGAGTGTACATCGAAATGGAGATATTGCTTGTAAGTACCGATGAATATTTTGAATATATTTGGGCCCTAAAATAGCATATAAATAAAATAGTCTACATTAGTAGTTTAGTATGTAGCATATGTAGGGAACACATTTTATATCCGAAACTGATTTGTAATGTTTCAATGTATCAAACTGTTTGTACTTATTAGCCAGTTTCACCACCAAATCTTACCAACTTTCTTCAAGGACCCATTTGGATGAGATATTCCAACAATGAAAAATATTGAATATTTTCTTCTGATCGATAGTTTTTATAGGACTTGTACAAGCAAAAAATATTTTGCAAATTGTAAATCAGGGAGCATAGAAAATAACATCCCGAAAGGGAGCGTGGGTTCGAACCCCACACATGACAGAAGCCCACCATCTTGGAGCCGCCATTTTTTTTTTCTAACAAATGCATAATGCATTGTCACGGGAACTATGAACACCTGCCAAATCTCACGTTAATCGAACAACTAGAAGTGGGTCAAATTTAACTTGCAAGATTTGATGACAAACATCGGGACAGGTGAAACTAAATAAAAGCTTGTAATAAAGTGAATTTTAATGATGATTGCTGTACGAAAAAAAAATCCGAAAAAAGACATACAAAACTTATGCACAAATTTGGCCCAGGCAACTAATGATTTTTCTTATGTTTGCTGTGAGTATAGTATTTCTAATCCCTAATTGAACGACATAAAAGTTTCGAGAAGGAATTCTATTCCACACGACTGAATTTTTTTTAATGATTATACCAGGAACGCTTTGAAAGTAAAAAACACGGGTAGTATATAAATTCCCATTTTCCGGCAGTGCATATGAACACCCTCGTAGTGCTCTTTATTTTTAATGCCGATTCCAATTGGTATTAGAATAATTATACTAACATTTAAAAAAAAAAAATCTGCTACTCGATCGGCCAGGTTTTCTGCAGCCAGCTGTTAGCCTGTATCTACCAGGGTCATACCATAAGTAGTGCGAGCTTTTAACATTCAATTGATTCCTCCTCGACTATTTCCCTTATGTACCATGCCATAAAATTTTACGTATTGTGAGCAGAAAAATATTTTCTTTCCAATGAAAGTATCAAATATGAAGATTGCCATTTTAAAAAAATGTCGATGACATCATAACTGGCCCTGTACAGACTTTAGCGAATTTATTCCAACCTTTACGTTCTCACTGTATTTATAGAATGGCGTAGGAAAAATAAAGTAACAGCAGACTCGGAAAACGTCATTTTGGCCTATTTCTCTGGGGAATTAAAGTCTTGCAAATCTTCCATATATATTATATCTTATGAATCACCTTAAAATATAAAAACAACGTTGATATTTTGAACTTCCACAAATCGATAGCGTTTATCAAACAAAAAAATCTAAAATTTTTGAAAGATAACACCTAATGAATTTCCTATTAAAAGTTCCAGATTCCCAGTTTTTAATGATCAAAGTAAATAAACGCTTGAGTATATAAAATCTAAATATTTTGTAAAGTTATGCGACGAGTTAGATCGTTGCTCAGTTTAGAAACGCTATTAAAATGTATGGTATTCGTTGCCTAACTAAATCAGTCGTCGATCATCAAAGGCAACACAGTTAGGCAACACACCATACATAAAGCCTCATATTTTTTCAAAAAATAATATAAAAGCATTTGCGTTTGCTTTACAATTTTACATGCAAAACGTCAGGATATTTTCTAATGTTTTCGTTGCAATATGTTATTTTTAGGTTGCTTTTATAATTGGAAGTTCGGAGCTTATTAGAATTATGAAATGACAATTAACGATGTGGAAGATAAACAAACAGTGTATATATTATTAAAGTACCAGAAACCAAAAAAAGGAATGGAAGGCATTTTAACCGACGAAACCAAAAAAGGAGGAGGTTCCCCTATCGACGCGTATATTTAATTTTTTTATTTTATTTTTTATGTATGATCACGCATAACTTTTACTGAGACGTCCGATTCTGATAATTTTTTTCAGTGGATAGGGTGTACTTCCCATTTGAATTTAAAAGATTAAATCCACCCCTAAGGGTAGCAAAATGAAGGATATTGATCACTCTCCCTCTGAATTCTGTTCCGTTAACCGATTCTATCAGCTATAACTTTGTACTGGGATCTTCGATTTGGATGATTCTTTCTTTTATCAGATAGGTATACCTTCAGAGTTGATCATATTTGGATTTCGAATGGGAATTATCCACCCTTACGGGAGAAAAATAGGGATAATTGATTTTTCACTTGTGAACATTGGCATTATATGTAGTTGACAATGACAGATCGCTTAGTGTCATTATTACAATCAATATATTCTATGAGAGGATGGAATGATATACAAAGTAATGAAATAAACTAACCAGCACAACAAAAAAATAATTTATATTACAACAAATAGTAAAAGTAGATAATTATATTATTTAACTGGTAATAGTTGAAGTAAGGTGGGTTAAGTAAGTATTTTGGAAGTAATAAAAAAACAAGCAGTTAGTAATTAGTAGATTTCAGCCACAGAAAATTGAAAAATAAAAACTTTTTAACAAAAAATTAAACTGACGAAATACGGAACGGAACTGAAAAGTAAAAAATAAAATAAACCTTCTTAGTCTCAATAACTAAGCTCCTTAACAATGTAAGTAACTAATTTTGATAAAAAAAAAGAAATAATTAGGTAAATAAAAGATATCGATACTTGAACGAAATTTTTTAAAATTTGACTTTATAAAAATTGTTATTCATTAGTTTGAGTTTTAAAATATTTGATTTTTCTTTACCCCATTTATTTTTGAAACAAATTTAATTCATAAAAAAATTTTTAAGAAAGAATAAAATGGGAATAAAAAATTTTTAATTAAAAGGAAAACATTCTCAATTTAATATTGATAAAGGATTTTTCTGTGAATTGAAAAACCAAGATTAAAATGAAAATTATTTTTTTTTGAATGTCTAACAGAAAACAACTACTTCCCCCAAAAGCCATGACAGGTTTTAATGTCAGAAAACACTAATTTCAAAGGTCTCTCCAAAAAAATGATTCTAACTTTTCCATCTTTGAAAAGTGGGGATTGCTTTTTGAAAAAAATTTGTTTCCCATTTCTTCCGGTCTTCCTGATGATCGGAAAGGGAAATAGATTTTCGCCGAAAAAAAAAATGTATTGAAGACCTAGTGAATGCGATGTCTCCCCTTTAGTCAATGTTACGAATGATTTCTGGTGAGTACCTTTTGGGAAAAAAACATTCTTCTTGCCTCATTCATCTTTTATGAGTTCTTAATTAAGACTGAATAGAAAATCAAATAACTATCTGAATAAAAAATGCAAATTTTCAATTTCAGATTTTTTTTTTTGAGTTAGGGCTTTTCAGAAATCTATCGATGTAGTTCAATGTCCAGCGTGGCTTTAGCCGGGGAAGTATTGTTTTCGTTAGACATTCACAAAAAATAACTTCATTTTAATCGTGGATTTTTCAATTCACAAAAAAAATCCTTCTATCAATATTCAATTGAGAATGTTTTCCTTTTTTTCAACATGAATACCCACAGATATTATCTTGACGATGGAAGATAGTGACTGGTTTATCTTTTCAGTCGGATGATTTAATCTGATTTTTGAACATCCTGTTTATATTTTCAAAAATAAATTTTATTTCCATTGTTTGATCTAGGTTTTTGTGAGAAAGATTCAAAAGCTTGGCGCGGATACAAAATAGGTAATATTGGCGGCATCTTTAACAGAATAACCTAGATCAAACATTGAAAGGAATATTTTTCCTTTTATTGCATTTGTATAAAAAACTAGTCATTTTAACTTTTTTTAGTTTTTTTTATTAACGAATAATAAAAGCGTGTTTTTAAAAATTTATTTTTATTTATTTTGATTTTTATATTTATGACGCAAAAGGAGGATAAATGTTTTATCAGCCTATGATGTTTTTTTCCTTTGTGGTGCTCTAGAGAGCAAAACGCGTCCGATTTTGATGATTTTACGTTAATCGAATTGTTTTAATCTTGGAGTCTAAAGACATGACAGTAATCAAAATTCAATATGGTGACAACCAGAGCCAAATTTTGAATAAAGAATGGCATTAATAAAATTTAATATGGGACAACCAGACGCCATATTGTATCAAAATTCAATATAGCAAATCAGACGCCATTGTGAAAAAATTTTAAAAGCGTATAGCTTGGTAAATCAGTAATTGGTTAATTTGCTCGTTAGTTGGTTTATTTTGGTTTAGTTATATTTCGTTTTCGTTGCATTTTTTTAAAACACTATCACTTAAATATTTTAATAGAAACTTAATTGTACAGTCAAACTGGCTATAACGAACGGCTTAATGACTTAGATTATTACCAACCGTCTTATAATCCTAACTTAAAGTGTAAAATAAAAAGACCCACTGCGTAAAAGGATCTTTAAAGATAGTTAAGATGCAGGTATTGTCAGAAAATTAGTTTTAAGAGGTTAACATTGAACTTAATACTTTAAAACAATCTCACGCAGTCGGAGGCAATAATATATCTTCATTGTTAAATTAAGGAAGATGCCTCCTCTTGAAACATAATTTTCGACAATTTCTGGCTTGTTTCCATATTTTTTAAATTTACTTTTACGCAGTCGGGTTTTGATTTTAAAATTTATTTTTATCGTATTTATGAATACGTACAGAACTGAACTGCTAGTCAAAAAAAATTTCCATCATGGTTGCCATTGAATAGATGGCTAGAAATTAAAAAAAAATAAAAGGGACAAGGGAAATTTTACAGAAACCTTCCTTACTAGCTGACAAGTGTATAAATAGCCTGGGCAGAAGTCAGTTCCGGGCGGGGAACAGGGGGGCGGTCAAAGATTCTTTCAGAGCCGCCTGGCTCTCATATAACCCAAACACTTTATTAATTCAACTAAGCCTGGTATATGTGGGGTGAACGCTGGTTTGGGGTAGATGTACAAACTCCCCTTTCAACCAAACACCTTCAGATAGCTTTATGGAGACTTAACCAAATTTCAAGCTTCTGCCCAAACACCTTTTAAAAACAATTTGATCCTGCATTATATAACTAGCCGTAACAAGTACGTTTTTGTTGTGGAGAATATGGAATAGTGGTCGCCCAATCGCCATAAAATTTGAATTTTATGGGAATTTCTTTGTAGGTTTGCTCTTCTTTTTGTTTCTTTTTTTATCTTGTTTTTATATTTTCCTCGAAAGCTTCAACTTAATGAATTCACTCGTGAGTTGTTTCTGAATTCTTTAGAGCCAAAAATAATTGTATTGAATTCCGAGGGTAGTCAACGAGGAGAATAACTGCAATGAACTCATCAACGAATGAAAAATATCAGGCAATTTCTGCGATAGAGACATAACTTCAGAAATATATGTTTACGAATTTTCCCAACTTAACAGCAAATAAACAAGTAAATAGAGAGTAATGTTAAACCTCCTCCATGATTCTTTAGCGCTTGAAGTTCATCTCATAAAGGCAAATGGTTGAACCATGAGACAAAGTTTCACTTTTGCCTTAGCATTTTTCTTGGAATCACGTTATAGTTCGACATGCCCTCCAATTTTTCTATTGATGGTAAATACCGGTCCATACCCATATTGACTATTTTAATACTTGTTACTCAATAACTTACTTCTGACGAAATCAAGTTTTGTTAAATATAACTTGATACTTAGTCCAATATCCCAGAGCTGGCAAACATACGTCATTTTAGCAAAGCTGAAATTTTTTGTATAAGTAGTGTGATATTAAAGAACGTATGCATAATTGCTAGCTTGAATACCTTTTACAGGTAGCAGGTTCAAAAGTTCATAAAAATCTTTCACACTTACGTTGAAGAATGGTAATTTTATAGTATCGTTTAAACTGCGGTTTAATTTAACCTTAAGTTTAAAAACCGATGAAAATTTAAAAAATATTTCTTGTATATCTTTCATTTACAGAATTTGTAGCTAACTTAAATCACATTGGTTCATCAATATTGTTTCTGTTTTAAAGGGAAAAAAATTTACAGTACTGACAAGAATGTTACAAGTCAAGTTACAATCAAGACTAGTTGTTTGTGTTTCCCACATTCCTCCGTCCGTGAATTTTCGTAATTGTTTATGATTATTTATAGGTTATGGAAAATATCGAATTTCAATCAGCGCACGTGTTTAACGAAGCTTGAAGTTTAAGGGCCCCTCCATCCACCAGTTGACAGTTAAACTCTGAAATGACAATAACAGAATCTATACAACGAACTTTATTCATTAAACCAAAGTTTAACTGACATTGAAGTTTAAACTGAACCCATACAAGTGAGTCTAAGGCCAGATTTAAGCTCTGATTTCGAAAGTTAGGAGGGTGTTCACCCTGACGATTTTTTTTATTAAATCGAAATTGAGAACTGATTTTTTTTTTTATTTGAATATTCGTCCCAAAACAAATCATTTCACAAAGGAAAATAAAAAATCGCAGCAATTCGAATCCCAAACCCTTTGAATAAAATTTCTGGCGCGTAGACCGCTGGGCTAACTGGACGATATTGTCAAAAGCATTACCATACTTCAAATGTAAGTGGGGAAAGTTTTTATGTACTTTTGTACCTGCTACCTGTGAAAAGACCCCGCTTTCAAGCTAGCAAGTACGCATACGTTCTCAACTATATATCACACTATTCATATTTAAAATATCAGCCTTGCTAAAATGACGTAGGTTTGCCGGCTCTGGGATCTTACTCTATGATGAAACTGACTTCACTTCAAAAAACTATTTATTGACAACTAACAACAACAGACGTCAAGACAAGATGACAAAATTAATCAATGAATAAATCGATATATTATATTCTCAACACCAAATTCTATCAAAGTTCCTTCAAATTCAACTATAAATATATATGTTACTTAAATTATTTAAACAAATATTGCTTGCTTATTACTAATTCTTGACAAGTTTTCACACACGAGTCATTTATTATAAATCAGCCTGCCTTGGTCACGGTAAGTACATGTGTTAATTTTTTTTTCTTTATATAGAATATATTCAGTTTGCCCTTTCACAGTTGTATGCATTTTACCCATTTGATTCCTTTTTTTAGTCTGTGAAAGGCAACATTCCCAAAAATATACCAAGTAACAAAATATGAGTTCGATAATTGAGATGGCTAAAAATATATATAATCTCCAACCCTATCAAATTATTACCAAGCACCACGATGATTTATGAATTTGGAAGGAACATGTTAGATCGTAATTAACAACAGAAAAATAAAACTCCGAAAGAAAAAATAGAACGTAGCGAATAATTCAATCGGTGGTTCAGCTCGTAGTTGTAGTGTGGGTTGCTTGAATTCCCATCTTAGTGTGAAGTGTTGCTTTGGAAATATGATGACATATGTCGATGATACCTACTGTAGATTTTTCTGACATAGTAGATGAATTTATTTTTAAATTACTATTCGACAATCAACGATACTCTCCTAATTTTCAACTAATCATCTACAAATAATCCCTGTTCAGATATTCTTAATTTTTGAATGAAACCTTGTAATTGTAAAAGTCACCCTAGCGAATATACCGAAAGATTCCTTATAATTTATTTTGTTAGAGTAACAAAAAACATGAACTGCTTTCAAATATGAATTGAAAGCTATATAATAAATTGCCTTCGGACAGATTCCAGTTATAAGTTGATCTTATATAATTTTTCTATCTATACATGAAAATCATTCCTAGTGATGGGTTTTATACAGGGTAGGCATTACATACGTGTCATGGTTTTGTGAACCCCAATTTCATGAAAATTATTTAGTGAAGTGTTTTGTTTACTTCGAAATTTGAATATCAAATGAATTCACCAACTGATTTCCCAAATTACAGGGTAGGCATTACATACGTTTCATGGTTTTGTGAACTCCAATTATTTTCCAAATAAAATATTTAAAACTTGGTAAAAAAGGGGGAAAAAGAAAATCATTCAAGAAAGGATTAAAAAAGGTTTTAAATCATTTAGCATGTTTTCAGTATTTCAGTAGTCCATGTTTATCACTTTTAGTTTAGATCAAATTGAATTGTTTGATATTATTAATTGAATCAATAAAGGATAGAATTTGTGGTATAATAATTGAAATCCAACAGTTCCCCCTTTCTTTGAAAGGGGTTGGTTCTAACAGACAAATTTGTACACTTGATTTTATTTTGTAGAAAGTTTTTTGGATGCAACAAAGGATATATTGCCGTAAACCAAACAAGTTAAACAAAACCGCTTCGTTCAGTTCTACCTCGGAATTGAAGGTGATCCCTTTTTTTTTCAGATCGTCACAAAAAAACTTCATCTTTCTGGAAATATGGAGTACGGGCAAACCCTCCAGAAACATTTCTTATATTGGCAAAACACTTTTACACCGCCCCACTGCTTCTTCATGCCACTAGAGTATCCGCACATGTATTTCCCCTTAAAAACTCAGGATTCCCCGGGGCACATGTTTTTTTGAAGATGAATAGATGTTCATCAACGGCAAGAATTAGGGGACCCAGAAGGAAACGCAAAGGAAGTTATAGCTTTACCAACAATGGAGGGGTACATAAAGGTTTCGTGAAATGGTGAGAAAAAACCCGATTTCTATCATCATCTGAGTGAACCCAGAAATGGTATAACCAAGATTATTTGTACCTTCAAGAAATCACATCCCACTATAATCAAAAGATATGGTCAGATGAACTTACTACGATCTCCCGTGGTTGGGTTTTACACCAGATAGTACTGATCCCACATCAACAAATACTGTGGATTTTGAAGTTTTTTTTTTCAACGGCTGATATTCAGCGATTTTACCACTAGGAGTTCAGGAGATAATTTGGGGGTTTAGAGGATGAACATTTTTTCAATACCACGCCAGTTTGGGGACCACGTTTCTAATTGATTTTATTTTAAATTGAAATTATGTTTCAGGTTATTGCTAAATACCATAATCACACAGCTTTTGTAATGGAAATGATAATAAGTTTATACAGAGCGTATTTATCAGGGCCCTTTTTTTTTGTATTGCAGTTAATTTTGGGTTTCCCTGAAAAAAAAAATTCCATGGAGAAATTAAATATTGATTTTAATACTAAATGGTTTTATTTTAAAGGCGGGTTGACACAGAGAGAGACTCAAACCCGAGTCCACTACGATGTTGGCCAACGATTTCCTAGTGAAGCCGGACACCGCAATCCTAGTATCCTCGGCCGAGTTGAAGGGGATATGGGTCCTTTTTTCCCGGATACAATTGACAATCAACATGGCGGAAACATCGGTTGATATTAAGGCCCCCCTCAAAAAAAAAATGTTTTCTTCAAAGGGGGCCCCCACCCTGGTATTTGTTACCAATATCCAAATATTTGGCATATAAACGAATATGTTTATGGGTGTTTAAAGATAAATATTGCAAAAAGGGTATATTGGGAAATATAAATTTTCCCGCCGAAGTCGGCAAGGAAACAAATCGAATCCCAAAATTTGAAAAACAAGCAAATACCTGTCTGATCCAATATTCGTAGGCGTGACAGTGGTAGCAGTGCGCTCCATGACGTTTTATTTATTATAAATTATTAATATTATATTAGTTTGTCAAAAATGGAGTGATCCAACAAAACGAAAAAAGGCTTTTTTTAGATTTATATGAAATGAACCTTTCATCTTGAAATGAATAGATTCCGCCAAATAACCCAAATATAAATTGGCAAATATGGGGATGTAGATTTGGCATACGCAAATATAAACACAAATATACAGACAAACATACAAATATACGGGATTTGCCAAATCCGAATGTGTAAAGCCGCCTTAACTATCCAACTATCCAAATGTTTTCTTCCAATTACGTTTTTTTCGTTTTGAAAGTTTGTGACACTTCACTAACATATCGGTGAAACACCGCTACCCCCCAACACCAACCCGACATTTTAAACATCCGAGTAGCTGGGCGGCAACTATCTCGACCGAGGTATTTGAGAGGGACCAGTCCGAGTCTGCTCGTACTGTGTCAACCCGCCTTCACAGAGGGAGAAAAAAGTTTTGGGGCCTATGTTATTTTCGATATTTCGATATTTTGATATCCATCAGAATTTTTCCCCGGTTAAAAAAAAATTTTTTTCCAAAAAATCGGTCAGAAATATTGCCATTTTGATAAATTTTGAAAAAAATTTGTATTTCCTTGCACTTAGTCGTTTCCAGGCAACGGAAAATAACTTTGGGGAAAAATTTATTTTGTAGGGGGAAACACACGGATTTTTTTTCTCGATCCCCATTATTTCCATAGCAACAATTTAATGTTAGTTAGTAAATTTTCCATATTTTTTACTCCAGTAAAATGTTTTGCCTATAATTTTTATGAAAATAAAAAGGCTTCAAGTTTATTTCGTATGTATTATTTTAATATTTTATATGATTTTTATAAATTTTTAAAGAAATGGATTTTTCCGGATAATGAAATATACTATTCCTTATAGTTAATTGTGAACTAAAAAAATGATTAAGAACAAGTTTTTTCAAAAAAAACAATTTTATTTTTTAAGAATTTTAAACATTAAAAAACATTTTGAGTTTAATTGTTCGTTTATTTACAGTTATTTGACAATGGAAAACATGGGGAAACCCGTATTATTTTGTGATTATTTTTGCCATTTTTAGAAACCAAAGAAATTTTCAATTCAAAAAATTCATACGTTTTGGCCATCAAACATTTTTAAAAAGGGGAATTTTCTATCATAAAAATTTCCGGGGGAACTTTAGGGTTTGTTCTATAGTCTGACAACATATATTTTTTAAATTTTACGTCTGTCATCAATTGGCATGAAAAAAATGAAACACGAACCAAAAAAAAGGTTTAGTACATCGTATCATTTTTGGAGGAAATGTGTTTTTGATTTAAAAAAAAATGTAGAGTCGGGGAGGGGGATCCTAGGGGATTGGCCGCCCGCGTGCAAATACCATATGTGCCGCCCTCCAGAGATTTATTTTTATTTTGACTAATATTTAACGTTGACGTTATAAACTCTTAAACTCATCTACCTGTATAACGTCTATTTCACACACAACGATTTTGACATACTCAGTGCGTATACCAACGAAAAGTATATAAATCAGTTGTTCTACAGTCTACAGACTAGGTACCTAATCATTATAATTACCTAATTATAAAATAACCTTTCTGGCTTTCGAGTGGAAAATTTATCAATAATTTCCGTAAAATCTATTTTTTTCACAGATTTCGATTCAATAGAGATGATGGCCAAATCTGAAAGCCTTCTTTGCCATATTATTTCAAGTAATTTTAATAATTTTTATTTGCTGAAACTTCTTTCTCCTGAAGCCACAGAAACAGGCAAGGTTAAAAAAAATTTTATTGTTAGAGCAAAATTAGAAAAACAGGAAATGAGATCATTTTGACTATGATTTCTAATCCCCTCAATTGGCTGTTCTTACCGGGAAAAAAATATCTTTGAATGAAGTTATTTCATTAAACAGTTGTATACCGTCTATATCTTTCACGATACTTCCTTCCTCCTGTACCTGTAACTTAATATCTTTTCCATGCAGGCTTTCATGAGATCATCACTAGAAATGTTGTGAAACTCATACAGAAAGCAGAATATTGAAAAGCACTCAGATAATAAATGTAAATCTTTATTACCGAAGAGATCGCGTGATCAAGAATTGCAAAAATAGAAAGAAGTCTTGAATTGCTGGAAGGGATTCAAAGGGGTTCATCACTGCCCTCGTAATCAAATAAACGGACCTTTTCCTGAGCCTCGAACTTGGAAATTCGGATCAATACCTAAATCTCTAGCAAGTGTTGTGGTTGTTTCGACAAATATTTGAAATTATCGTCTGATCTTTGTGAAACAAAATTTTTTTTTAAATTATCTAAGCCTTCAATGCATTCCGGATGTTTAATTTAGGATTTTGAAGCATTTTACTTCAGAACATTAATTATTGATAATAAATCATGCCAAATTAAAATTGAACACAAAAATTTGAATGATTCAAGATTTTTAATTATTGATTTTGCAACCATTTTTGTTTTCGCGTCTCTGGTGGAATCTTCAATTAAGGCATTTAATGCGGTAATAATGTTTTGAGGTCTTGATTTAGAGGTCTAATAGCATTGATACGACTTTTCCCACCTTGTTTCATTTAATGGTTTCAAAGTTAGACTTTTCACGTATTTTTTAGTAAATTCCATCGATATGGGGACGCAGAAACAAAATTATATACCTCTTGTACCATATCAAAAAAATCCAGAAATTTCACCACTGGAGCTGACAGCGTCATTAACGATGAGGTTTAAGGTATGATGCACACGGCACGTATAATGCCTCTAGGATTGATATCGAGAATCCGTTTCTGAAGCCGTATAATTTTCCCTTCATGTTCGATCCATTGTCGTAGCCCTGACCACGTATATCTTTAACTTCGAGCTGCAGACTAGGTAATAGCTTCTCTAATAGAAAAAATTGCACAGACCTTCTCCAGTGGTATTAGTTATTGAAAAAATCCAGAAAAAAAATTTTAAAATATCTACTTTACTTTTACCATCAGTAGTGTTAACACATCTAATTACAAACGTTATTTGTTCTGTATGACTAATATCGGGGTAGAGTCGAGAATTATAGTGTAATATTTGGCTTTTGACAATGGTTATCTCATTACGAATAGATTCGGCTAAAATATGAATTACTTCATTTTGAAAATGCTGCCCTAAGAGTGTGGAATACGGTTTTTTTATCTTTGTATTTACTGATATTATTAAGGTGTTCTGAAATAACTGGATCAAATTTGGCCAACATCTCTACTGCCTTTAAAAAAATTTCCATTATATCTATGCTACAACTCCGTACTAGTTCCTCTGCATGCTAAATTTTGACTGGCTAAAATTGTACTCCCGCAATCATTCTTTCAATGATAGGGGCCATCGCTTTTTCTCTCTATTGTAAACATTTTGTTGTTCCCGTCAATAGTACAATTTTTCCATCCTCGTCTTTATTTCGCACCACGATCTTATAGAGAGAGTTAACGTGTTTTAGAGATTTTCATTATTGAGGTAATCCGAACAATGACGCCAATCAGAAAAGCCAGTACTTACAAGTTGTGTTGAACTATATCTACTAAACAATTTCCATGCAAAACAAAAAAATACAATTTAGTTTTATGGAATAGCAGAGCCACGCGCGATTTATTTTTCCCCGTTGATTGTGTTTATGACCAGTCTTATTGTATGTTGATTCAAAATTAAATAACATTTTGAAATGAAAATGGTTCTATATAGTGGTGAAGTAGCAAAAAAAAAATTTTGATGCCGCATCCCTTTGACTTTGTCGAAACAATCCATTTCTTATCTATAAAGAAAACCGCTAAAATAAAGTTTTTTTTGACCATTGACCTGCGAGCCGCGGGGCTGACTGTGATATATATACAGTCTTTAAAGTGTTGACGGCGAAAAAAAATTTAAAGGGGCCGCAGCGGCGAAACCTTTGACAAAAAACCGCCCGGCGAACAGCAGCACGTTTTTTTTCAAAGGTTTCGCCGCTGGTACCCTCCTTTAAAGTTTTTTCGCCGTTCCAACTGACATCGTAAAGACTAATACATAAATAAGCCGCCGCGCCCCACAGGAACCAAACATACAGTCGTGTCAAAATATGGCCCTGGTTTTTTTTTTTTTAGAAATTTCAATTTTTATGCTGCATTGCCCGGGTCTGCCATGAATTTTGCTCTCAAAAGAAGAATGTTGTAGATGAGAGTAGGAGAAGATAATAATGGACCATAGACCAACACAAAACACAACTGAGCACTAACGTTTCATTTTTTCTTCTTTCAAAATAGCTGATTGTTAGAACTGAATCGCCTGCGGCCGCCCTTTTCCCGCGTGCGGCACGCGCTGCACAACCTGATAGGATCGGCCCTGGGTCGGGGATCCCATCAGGAACGAAGTTCCTTTACTTGGCTTGCGGTAGGTGTTGACTGGTAGAAATCGTCACGTGATACCAAGCAATACTATACCTATATAACATTTTTCCAAACTTCTCCGTCACAGTAAAAGGTATTTTATTCCTGATAATACTATTCGTTATATTATATCAAATTGTCGTGCCACATATTCAATGTAAACCATTAATCCAACTTCGGCTTAGAAAAAACATAAAAAATGATCTCCAAAAAAGGATATAATCATCTGATCACACGTTATATACTTTCACAATATTTTTCCCTTTGAAAGTTGACGTTTTCTATTCCATCACATTTAATTGTCATTTCACTATGCAATAATATGAGAGTAAGATCCCAGAGCCGGCAAACCTACGTCATTTTAGAAAAGCTGAAATTTTGTGTATGAGTAGTGTGAAATGTAGTTAAGAATGTATGCGTACTTGCTAGCTTAAAAGGGGACCCTTGCTAGGAGTACAAAAAGGTACATGAAAACATTACTCGCCTACGTTAAAGTATGGTAATATTTTGACACTTAATATAGCGAAATAGCCGGGCGCACTCTAAGGCGCTAGCCTTAACAGATTTAAGCTCTGGATCTTGAAACGGGACGTGGGTTCAAATTCCACCATTGGCAGCTTTTTTTTCTTCCTTGAAATTGAGAAATGACTTGAATGAATATTCGAATAAAAAAAAACAAATCATGTCTCAATATCGAAGGAAAAAAAACCCTTCAGGTAGTGCGATTCGAACCCACGCTTTTTTTCGAGATCCAGAGCTCAAATCTCTTATATCTGGCGCCTTAAGCCGGGATCCAACGGCGCGTGGAGTGGAACTCCTCGCGCCAAACTTGCCAGTTCACGCGCCGTCGGATAGGGCAGGCTTGGCGATCGTCTGTCGGTATATGAACACGGTTCAAAGGAGCTGGGACGATGGCGCTCTACACGTCTATACCGCTCCAATGACGCGGCTAGGAGCGTGGTACTGTCAGTGCCGTGGTAACTTTCACCATGGCGTGGTCGAACGAAGTGGTGTTTTATCCCTCTATGAAGCCCAGTCGATTATTTGGAACACACGGGATCCAAACCATGAAAACAGGGATTTAATTCATGATGCCTGGAAGCAAATTGAAGAGCAAATGAGTATAAAATATTCAATGGAGGAATTGAAAAAATTTTACCGCCAACACAGCCGGCACACAACTGACTACAACCGCTGCGTGTCCACGTCTGAAACCGCGATCCTACATGCGTCGTGGGAACGGCCCGACACATTTCGTTGCGCCAACCTTGACACTCAACCCTCAATCCAGAATCCACGCGCCGTTGGATCTCGGCTTTAGACCGATCTGATGTCTCAGTCTATCAAGTGTCAGAATATTAGCATACTTTAACGTAGCTTTGCTAAAATGACGTAGGTTTGTCGGCTCTGGGATCTTGCACTATATATCTATATATCCTTTTTCCAAACTCCTCCGCCACAGTAAAATGTATTTTATTCGTTATATTATATGACGTACCACATATTCAATGTGAACCATTAATCCAACTTCGGCATACAAAAATTATGTCTAAAAAAGGATATTATCATATAAACATATAGAAATATAAAAAACAAAAATATCTTCCACTATTACCACCAACGATAATATCCGACTTGTATTCGAATTTAACAATATAGAGATACAATAAGCATAGATATCCTATAGCTCAGGTATCATTTCAAATTTCCCGCAAGCAGAACAGCAGTTCGGATGGTTTCGTACACCTTCGGAATCGTATGAGCAAGAGCTGGATGCTTGTCACACAGACTCGTATATAATAGAAAGAGACAGAGAGAGAGAAAGTAGCATGGAGGGGGCATAACGCTTTTTTCTTACGTGACGATTTCTATCAAAACTAGTTTCTTTCAGAATTCATGAAACTGTCTGTCTGTTACAGCCGTTTTTCTGAGATACTGACGTAGAAAGTTGAAAGATGGCATGGTGAGAAAGCTTACTGACTCGCATATTTTCCAATGGTTGAAATCAAAAAAATATATGTTCATCTGAAAATTATAAAGCCAGAAAGTTTGGTAAACGTTTTTTCAGTGTTACTGACGTTGAAAGTTGAAAGACGGCATGATGAGAAAGCTTACTGACTCACATATTTTCCAATGGTTAGAATTAAAAAAATATATGTTCATCTGAAAATTATAGAGGTAGATAGTTTGGTAAACGTTTTTGCCTTTAGTAGTCAAACATGTAATGTTTAATTTGTATGGACCATTTATGAGGATTCCCCTACTAGTACCGTTCAAAATTTTGTAATCGCTAGTTCCAAAGATATTGGGAAATATGAGTCATTTCCTCCCCTCTAAACTGAAATTCAGAAAAAACAAGTCTTGCAGTTCAAGGTTCAGTGAAAAACTATATTCATGATACCAGGCCTAATTATTTTTGTACCTGTTCGATTTTAGGTGGTATAATCGAATCAATTCGATAACTGAATGATTATTACAAAAAAACGTTCTGTTTTTATTTGTACATCAGCAATAGCTCGACATACACAAATTAATGTTTTTATTAGGCGGTTCGCTCTTTATTTCATTTTTATATTCGGATTCTCCCTTCGATAGAGAGTTATTGGTGGAATCGTGGAGAACTCAGTACAATAATATATCGCGTACTGTGGTCATAACACCAATAGACTAGAGCTGGCTGCAGAAAACCTAGCCAATCGAGTAACAGAATGAAATGTTTTAAAATGTTAGTTCTCACTGCAAACATAAGAAAATCATTTCTGCCTGGACAAAATTTGTAGAATAAGTTTTGTATGGCCCCGTTTCGAAAAAGCAACCATACAATGGAGTAACAGCTTCGGATTATTTTTTAAAATTTACAATATACCGAGATGACCCAGCGGTCCAAGGCGCAGATTTAAGTTCTGGATCGCGAAGGGGCGTGGGATCGAAACCACACACACCTCTGACAGTTTTTTATTTCATTTTCCTTTTTGGAAATTAAGAAAATGATTTGTTTTTTGGGACGAATAGTTTTTTATTTTTCCTTCGAACTTGAGAAATGATTTGTTTTGGGACGAATATTCGTCCCTCATTAACAGAAACCATGAGAAAAAAATAATTTAGTGAGGTAAAATTTGTACACAAGTTTTGTATGCCCTCTCTCCGGAACATTGTTCGTACTGCAACCATATCAGTGGAGTAACAGCTTGGAATTACTCTTGAAATTAATTTACAGAATAAAAAAATAATATATTTTAGTGCCTCGTTAAATCTTGTTCTAATACTTTTTTTTATTTGGTTCATTACTATCATGGAGTAACAGCTTCAAACTACAACCAAATTGAGTAAACATTTTTCTATTAGAACTTTCTATTTCTCAAAGTTTCGTACCATTACTAATATATACTATAGAAGTATTCAGGGATAAACAATTATTCAGCCAATAAACAATTATAATTATTTCTTATAGAAAATGATGAAACTTCAATTTGCTTGTAGTTTGAGAACTGTTACTCGATATGTATAACAATGAAAAAAAAAAAAAAATAAAGAAAATTGTGCCAAGGCATTAGAATAAGATTTAACTAAAATATATCCCAAGTAGCATTTTAAGTGGACAGAACGTAGCGGCCACGATTCTGGAAACTTTTGGTGTGTTTGGCCACAACCACTGCCACGTAATATACACGGTTCTATCACGTGGCGGCTACCAAACAGGGAACACTTTTTTGGTGGCTGCTACGTTCCGATCTACGTTCCTGGATCTCAGATAGCCACATTCCAACCACGTTGTGGTCACCTGGCAAAAACGTGGATATGTGGTGGCCGACACTGACACGTTGAACAACCGACTGCGTTTGTTATGCAAATAATATGTAGCTCGATCTCTGTTCAGCAACATATTTTTTGTGATAAATGTTCCTCACTCTTCCATTTTGCCTGATTCATTTTCTAACACTCGATCAACTTTAAAATATATAGCATATAAACATACAAACGCTTAAGTGAGTATATTGAATTTGGATACTTCTGATCGGGATAAAATTAAAACGATTGAAAGTTTTTTTGTAGAATATGGGTGTTGTGAGCTGATTGTGAGCACACGCCATCTGAATACACTTTATTTAAGGAAAACATTATGAATTTTGGAAATAACTCGCCTCTGAAATGATGTACTTAAATCCTCAAACATCATTTTATCAATCTTGTTAGTTGAAACAAATATTTACGTAACAAATTACTACGTTTGATGCAGTGCTGATGACAAATGAATCTTTATTGAATATTTCGATCATTTCTCTAATAATGGCGACCCAGCATATTCCTGTAAATATGGCGGCTTTTGGAGAATATAACTTTAAAGTGGCAGAAAGTGTAAATATATCACTTTAAAAGTTCCTCCCATCATAAAGTGCCCAGTGGAATTAAATTATTAACTTTTCCACCCACTGGAAAGTGGCACTCACTTCATGAGCCCATGACTCCCCACTTCAAAGTTATAACCTAAAATTACAATGGTCTTATACCCTTGAAAGGGGCGAACAAGTCGGCTATCATAACCTACCACTTCAAAGTTTTAACCCCGAAATTACATGTTCATTAATTGTTGAAAAGGATATGTAGCAAGTATAGTGGATATATGCAGCTCCAATCAACAATTATCAAGTAACAATTATCAATTAACAAGTAATGAAAATGATGGCATTCATGCAAACAGAATAAACAATTAAAGTATAAATATTAAGCAGGAGCACAAGTCAGAGATCCGATCTATTTAAATTAACCTTTTTTTTAAAAAACAAAAGGGAAAAAATTTCCATTGAAAACACCCTAGCCCATTTTATTTCGAATGGATATCATTCACGTTTCACGTAATAGGTAAAACGAAATTTTGTCAGCCACAATAAAAAAAATTTCCAGAAGAGTTAGGTTAGTTTTCGTCATCACACGGACCAATCCACGGTCACTTCAAAATCAAGAAATTGTCTATTGAAAACGCATAACTTTTTTATATTGAATAGAATCATGCATGTCATTCACGTAACAGGTTAAAATAAACTTTTGTAAGCCACAATAAAATAATTTGAAAACTTGGGTAGCTTTCGACATGGCGCGGAATGGTGAATTTTGAAGGTTATTGTAATCACTTATGGAGTTAGCAAAAAACGTTGGCAACCATCACCACATATCAAAATCAAAATGCCTGCCACATTGAAGGTTTTATGGAAGTTACCAAAAAGTCACCGAAACTTATACTCTCTTGAAAGTAAATGACTTCTAAGTGATTTTTTTAAATGGTAAGGATGGTTACGGCGGTTATTTTCCACTTTTAAGTTTGAAAACCTTTTAAAATGATTTGCTCAAATGCATAATGTTTCAGACACTCAAATGACACTAATAAGTTATAGAACTGTGGGTGGCTACTTTTAGATGGGGAAATTTCGTGACTACAACCATACACATATAACATTTTAGTTTTTTTTCTGACTGTAAAGTGGTAGATTTAGTGGTGATTACGTGATAACCCCGAGTCAAAGTTGCAGTATCAGTTTCCGTCACTATAATGCTGCTTGGATTATTGTTTTACTCTGTGAATACTGAATTTTAAAAAGTCGAACTGTTACGCCATTGGTATGGTTGCAGTACGAAAATTGTTCGGAGGGAGGACATACGAAACAACAACAAATTCTGCCCAGGCACTAAATGATTGTTTTATTGGTCGCTGTGAGTGCTAACATTTTAAAACATTTCATTCTGTTACTTCGATCGGCCTGGTTTTCTGCAGACAGCTTTAAAACGCGAAATGAGGATTTGTTTTGTGACGAATTCGTCCCAAAACAAATCATTTCTCAATTCAGAGAGAATGAAAAAAAAAAATGGGGTAATGGGGGTTCGAACGCCCCTTTCGGATGCAGAGCTTAAATCAGATTGCTGGCCATCTCGGTATATAGTAAGAGATTTTTAAAATAATTCGAAAAAAAAAGCCATACAAAACTTATGCACAAATTTTTCCCAGGCAGTAAATGTTTTTTTTATGTTTGCTGTGAGTAGGTACTAACATTTTAAAATATTTCATTCTGTTTACTCGATTGGCCAGGTCTTAGCCTGCAAACATTCCAACCGTTTACAAAAAGTATTAACTCACTCAGAAGGCAATACACTCTTATTTTCCAAATTATGTGAATAAAATGTTATATTGTGCGGAAGCCATGGTGGGCAGGTCAAGCTCGCACTTGGCCGATTTTATCCTGAAATTCATAGGATTCCTGTAAATAGCTCAGAACAGAACCTCTAACGGATTTGTTTTCCGGGGGAGTGAAATCATAATAAAATAAAACATGGATGGATGGATTGTCAGGTGAGATATCATTCAATGTTCTCCCTTCACTTAGCTATTCTCTCTCTTTAAAATAAAACACAGTAGACTGGCCTTTCTTTTTATTCTGTTGAAATATCCCCATTCTTTTTTCTATAATTCCAAAACCCACAACCTCAATTCAGGAAAACGATTCACTTTCTTAATAATATCTTACGAAATTGTACGGGTGATTTCCATTTCCATAATAGTACAGGACGTAATATGGCTGCTCCAAATATTGCATATTAGTCGTAGGTACCAGTGATAAGTAGCAAAACTGCGTCTCCACTCTTCTTGTGGTTGCTTTTCCATTCCATTTTCATCGCATTTACTCGTTGGCCAATTCCTTCAACTGCCCTTCAGCACTTGGCCTTGAACCTGATCTGAACCTTTTCTGGCCTACTTCTGCGAAAATCTGCCCGATTTTTGGATGCAAATTGTTTATGAGGATGTGCTGTGGAATTCCAAAGCTCGATTGGTATTGGACTCTGTGCTGGATGTCCTTGATCTGCAACACCCCGACTTTCGTGAATGCTGTAGAGTATTCATGGCCGTCTTTTAACTTTGACTGTTGAAGAGGACTGGTCTACTGGTACAACGGATGTGCATTGAGCAGCAACCAAAGGGTCAAAACTATGAAAATTATCTGAAAAAAAATCAACCCAGTTCTACATCCTCATGATATAATATAAACCTAAGAATATATAAAGGAAATTAAAATTGGTATAAAACAATATAAATTGATTTTTTTTAGAAAATAGAAATTATACTTCAAAGATGAACAGTCGAACCAGAAAATAAGAATAATGAATTAAAACTATACTTCGCTCAGAACAACAACATTTAGTACTGGATATTGAAATGTCAAAAATAAAGCCACAAATGAGGTAACTATTGGAGAAAATGGGATAATGAATGAAAGAATGCAATGGAATTCGAAAACATATTTCATTGTATGAGATGAAAAATCCTACTAGTTAAAAAAATATAATTCTACTGATTTGTTTGAAAATATGAACAGGATGTTCATAAAATCGAATAATGGAATCATCTATCAATGCACGACTGAAAGTTAAACTTCAGTCACTATCTTCCATCGTCAAGATAACCTCTTGTGGGTATTCATTTGAAATGGAAAACATTCTCAATTGAATGTTGAATAGAAATATTTTTCTGTGATTTAAAATCCACGATAAAAAATGAAGTTATTTTTTTTGGGGAAATTTTGTAGAAAACATCCTGTGTATTTCCTCGAAAAAATTAGCACAGAGAGTTAACCCATCAAGAAATTGACCAAAACACGAAATCGTCCTATTGCCTCAGATTAAAGCAGAATGTAGGAAGCATCCTTGATTCCAAAATATATGCTTCAGTGGTGTACAGACCCTCCATTCAAAATTTAGATAAATTTATGGATCTTTCATTTCAAATATAGGTAGTGTATAGATCCTTTATTTTAGTTTGAAGTGGGTCGTATCTCAAGAACGAAAAGAGTTAGAGTAATTTCGCGAACGGCATTCGATTCAGAATGGTTGATTTAGTATATGCTCAAATTTCAAGGCGATTCTCAGAAAAAAAATATTTCTCGAAAATATCGCACAAGGGGTTAACCCATGAAATTGACCAAAAAAACGAAATCGTCCTATTGCGTTCAGATAAAAGCAGAATGTAGAAAACATCATGGAATTCAAAAATATGTACTTCAGTGTATGAACCCTCCATTCAAAATTTAGATAAATGTATGGATCTTTTCATTTCCAAATATAGGATATTTTATTTTTAGTTTGAAGTGGGTCATTAATCTGAAGAACAAAAGAGTTAAATTAATTTCGCGGGCATTCGATTCAGAATGGTTGATTTAGTATATGCTCATAATTTCAAGGCGATTCTCAGAAAAAAAATATTTCTCGAAGAAATCGCACAAGGGGTTAACCCATGATATTGACCAAGAACACGAAATCGTCCTATTGCCTCCAGATTAAAGCAGAATGTAGAAAACATCATAGAGATTCCAAATATGTACTTCAGTAGTGTATGAAGCCTTCATTCCTAAAATTTAGATAAATTTATGGATCTTTCATTTCAAATAAAGGTAGTGTATGGATCCTTTATTTTAGTTTGAAGTGGGTCGTATCTCAAGAACGAAAAGAGTTAGAGTAATTTCGCGAACGGCATTCGATTCAGAATGGTTGATTTAGTATATGCTCATAATTTCAAGGCGATTCTCAGAAAAAAAATATTTCTCGAAAAATCGCACAAGGGGTTAACCCATGAAATTGACCAAAAACGAAATCGTCCTATTGCCTTCAGATTAAGCAGAATGTAGGAAACATCATGGAGATTCCAAAAATATGTACTTCAGTAGTGTATGAACCCTCCATTCCAAAAATTTAGATAAATTTATGGATCTTTCATTTCAAATATAGGTAGTGTATGGATCCTTTATTTTAGTTTGAAGTGGGTCGTATCTCAAGAACGAAAAGAGTAAGAGTAATTTCGCGAACGGCATTCGATTCAGAATGTTGATTCAGTATATGCTCATAATTTCAAGGCGATTCTCAGAAAAAATATTTCTCGAAAAATCGCACAAGGGTTAACCATGAAATTGACCAAAAACGAAATCGTCCTATGCCTCAGATTAAAGCAGAATGTAGAAAACATCATGGAGATTCCAAAAATATGTACTTCAGTAGTGTATGAACCCTCCATTCCAAAAATTTAGATAAATTTATGGATCTTTCATTTCAAATATAGGTAGTGTATGGATCCTCTATTTCAAATTGAAGTGAGTCGTATCTCAAGAACAAAAAGAGTTAGAGTAATTTCGCGAACGGCATTCGATTCAGAATGGTTGATTTAGTATATGCTCATAATTTCAAGGCGATTCTCAGAAAAAAAATATTTCTCGAAGAAATCGCACAAGGGGTTAACCCATGAAATTGACCAAAAACACGAAATCGTCCTATTGCCTCCAGATTAAAGCAGAATGTAGAAAACATCATGGAGATTCAAAAATATGTACTTCAGTAGTGTATAGAACCCTCATTCTAAAATTTAGATAAATTATGGATCTTTCATTTCAAATAAGGTAGTGTATGATCCTTTATTTTAGTTTGAAGTGGGTCGTATCTCAAGAACGAAAAGAGTTAGAGTAATTTCGCGAACGGCATTCGATTCAGAATGGTTGATTTAGTATATGCTCATAATTTCAAGGCGATTCTCAGAAAAAAAATATTTCTCGAAAAATCGCACAAGGGGTTAACCCATGAAATTGACCAAAACGAAATCGTCCTATTCTTCAGATTAAAGCAGAATGTAGAAACATCATGGAGATTCCAAAAATATGTACTTCAGTAGTGTACGAACCCTCCATTCCAAAAATTTAGATAAATTTATGGATCTTTCATTTCAAATATAGGTAGTGTATGGATCCTTTATTTTAGTTTGAAGTGGGTCGTATCTCAAGAACGAAAAGAGTTAGAGTAATTTCGCGAACGGCATTCGATTCATAATGGTTGATTTAGTATATGCTCATAATTTCAAGGCGATTCTCAGAAAAAAAAAATATCTCGAAAAAATCGCACAAGGGGTTAACCCATGAAATTGACCAAAAAACGAAATCGTCCTATTGCCTTCAGATTAAAGCAGAATGTAGAAAACATCATGGAGATTCCAAAAATATGTACTTCAGTAGTGTATGAAGCCTTCATTCCAAAATTTAGATAAATTTATGGATCTTTCATTTCAAATATAGGTAGTGTATGGATCCTTAATTCAGTTCGAAGTGGGTCGTATCTCAAGAACGAAAAAAGTTAGAGTAATTTCCCGAACGGCATTCGATTCAGAATGGTCGATTTAGTATATGCTCATAATTTCAAGGCGATTCTCAGAAAAAAAATATTTCTCGAAAAAATCGCACAAGGGTTGTTGACCCATGAAATTGACCAAGAAAACGAAATCGTCCTATTGCCTTCAGATTAAAGCAGAATGTAGAAAACAAAATGGAGATTCCAAAAATATGTACTCCAGTAGTGTATGAACCCTTCATTCCAAATTTGGATAAATTTATGGATCTTCCATTTCTAATATAGTTAGTGTATGGATCCTTCATTTCAGTTTGGAGTGAGGCATTATCTCAAGAACGAAAGAGTTAGAGTAATTTCGCGAACGGCATTCGATTCAGAATGGTTGATTTAGTATATGCTCTTAATTTCAAGGCGATTCTCAGAAAAAAATATTTCTCGAAAAAAATCGCACAAGGGGTTAACCCATGAAATTGACCAAAAAAACGAAATCGTCCTATTGCCTTCAGATTAAAGCAAATGTAGAAAACATCATGGAGATTCCAAAAATATGTACTTCAGTAGTGTATGAACCCTCAATTCCATAAATTTAGATAAATTATGGATCTTTCATTTCAAATATAGGTAGTGTATGGATCCTTTATTTTCGTTTGGAGTGGGTCGTATCTCAAGAACGAAAAGAGTTAGAGTAATTTCGCGAACGGCATTCGATTCAGAATGGTTGATACAGCATATGCTCATAATTTCAAGACGACTCTCAAAAATAAAATATTTCTAGAAAAAATCGCACAAGGGGTTTTAACCCATGAAATTGGCCAAAAAAACGAAATCGTCCTATTGCGTTCAGATTAAAGCAGAATTTAGAAAATATCATGGAGATTCCAAAAATATGTACTTCAGTAGTGTATGAACCCTCCATTCCAAAAATTTAGATAAATTTATGGATCTTTCATTTCAAATATAGGTAGTGTATGGATCCTTCATTTCAGTTTGAAGTGGGTCGTATCTCAAGAACGAAAAGAGTTAGAGTAATTTCGCGAACGGCATTCGATTCAGAATGGTTGATTTAGTATATGCTCTAATTTCAAGGCGATTCTCAGAAAAAAAATATTTCTCGAAAAAATCGCACAAGGGGTCAACCCATGAAATTGACCAAAAAACGAAATCGTCCTATTGCCTTCAGATTAAAGCAAATGTAGAAAACATCATGGAGATTCCAAAAATATGTACTTCAGTAGTGTATGAACCCTCAATTCCATAAATTTAGATAAATTTATGGATCTTTCATTTCAAATTTAGGTAGTGTATGGATCCTTTATTTTCGTTCGAAGTGGGTCGTATCTCAAGAACGAAAAGAGTTAGAGTAATTTCGCGAACGGCATTCGATTCAGAATGGTTGATTTAGTATATGCTCATAATTTCAAGGCGATTCTCAGAAAAAAAATATTTCTCGAAAAAATCGCACAAGGGGTTAACCCATGAAATTGCCAAAAAAACGAAATCGTCCTATTGCCTTCAGATTCAAGCGGAATGTAGAAAACATCATGGAGATTCCAAAAATATGTACTTCAGTAGTGTATGAACCCTTCATTCCAAATTTAGATAAATTTATGGATCTTTCATTTCAAATATAGGTAGTGTATGGATCCTTTATTTCAGTTTGAAGTGGGTCGTATCTCAAGAACGAAAAGAGTTAGAGTAATTTCGCGAACGGCATTCGATTCAGAATGGTTGATTTAGTATATGTCATAATTTCAAGGCGATTCTCAGAAAAAAAAAATTTCTCGAAAAAATCGCACAAGGGGTTTAACCCATGAAATTGACCAAAAAACAGAAATCGTCCTATTGCCTCAGATTAAAAGCAGAATGTAGAAAACATCATGGAGATTCCAAAAATATGTACTTCAGTAGTGTATGAACCCTCCATTCCAAAAATTTAGATAAATTTATGGATCTTTCATTTCAAATATAGGTAGTGTATGGATCCTTTATTTTCAGTTTGAAGTGGGTCGTATCTCAAGAACGAAAAGAGTTAGAGTAATTTCGCGAACGGCATTCGATTCAGAATGGTTGATTTAGTATATGCTCATAATTTCAAGGCGATTCTCAGAAAAAAAATATTTCTCGAAAAAATCGCACAAGGGGTCGAGGAGGTGTAAACTCTGAAGATCTTCTCACGTTTTTATGATCCTAATACAAATCTGAATATTTTCTTTCTCTATTTGTGAACAAAACTCGGATTTTGAACTGATTATTTTCTGCCAAAAACTTGGATTTCGAACAAATTACAATCAGGAGAGCAGAGAGTCGAGGAGGTGTGAACTCTGAAGATCTGCTCACGTTTCTGTGATCCTAATACGAATCTGAAAATTTTCTTTCTCTATTTGTGAACAAAACTCGGATTTCGAACTGATAGTTTTTTGCCAAAAACTTGGATTTTGAACAAATTACTATCAGGAGAGCAGAGAGTCGAGGAGGTGTGAACTCTGAAGATCTCCTCACGTTTCTGTGATCCTAATACAAATCTGAAAATTTTCTTTCTCTATTTGTGAACAAAACTCGGATTTCGAACTGATAGTTTTCTGCCAAAAACTTGGATTTTGAACAAATTACTATCAGGAGAGCAGAGAGTCGAGGAGGTGTGAACTCTGAAGATCTCCTCACGTTTCTGTGATCCTAATACAAATCTGAAAATTTTCTTTCTCTATTTGTGAACAAAACTCGGATTCCGAACTGATAATTTTCTGCCAAAAACTTGGATTTGAAAAATTATATCAGGAGAGCAGAGAGTCGAGGAGGTGTGAACTCTGAAGATCTCACGTTTCTGTGATCCTAATACAAATCTGAAAAATTTATTTCTCTATTTGTATGAACAAAACTTGGATTTCGAACTAATAATTTTGCCTACTGATTTGAAGTTTTAGTTAATTTTGAAAGCTTTCTTGTGATCGGTTTTCTACTGATTTGAAGTTTACCTATGATGCTCTCTATTGCTGCATTTATCTTATACTTTTCATTTGAGTATGAATGGGTAACGTGTAAGTGGAGCCATCTGCTAGCATTTTGATGAACTGCAAAATTAAATTTAGCAAAGTAAATCAAGACCTGTTTGAGTTCATTTTGAATGCTTTCTTGGGATCGGATTTCTATTGATTTGAAGTTTACCTATGAGGCTCTCTCCCGGTGGACTCTCATGCCCATGTATTGCTGCATTTCTTCTTATTCTTTTCATCTGAGTATGAATTTGTAACGTGTAAGTGGAGCCATCTGCTAGCATTTTGATGAACTGCAAAATTAAATTTAGCAAAGTAAATCAAGACCTGTTTTAGTTCATTTTTAATGCTTTCTTGGGATCGGATAACTACTGATTTGAAGTTTATCTATGAAGCTTTCCCCTGATGGACTCTTATGCCCATCTATTGCTGCATTCATCTTAGACTTTTCATCTGAGTATGAATTCGTAACGTGTAAGTGGAGCCATCTGCTAGCATTTCGATGAACTGCAAAATTAAATTTAGCAAAGTAAATCAAGACCAGTTTCAGTTCATTTTGAATGCTTTCTTGGGATCGGATTTCCACTGATCTGAAGTTTACCTATAACGCTCTCTTCCGATGGACTCTCATGCCCATCTATTGCTGCATTCATCTTATACTTTTCATCTGAGTATGAATTCGTAACATGTAAGTGGAGCCATCTGCCAAACCGGCGGGGCCTTTGATTTATTGACATTAGTGTGCGCTAAACATCGATAGTAACTATCCATCAATAGTTTTTACTATCACTAATTATCGATAGGGAAATGTTAAATAACGATAGTTTCGATGTATTCATGGTCACTGCTTTCTTCTATCAAGAGTGAATGGTTCGGTGGCATCCGATTCCTTCTCCAAGACTTGGTTCGCTTGGGAGCATTAAGTAGTTTTTCTGGCAACACAACGTATTTTTTTCTGATTGTCTTTTAAATGATAAATTCTGATTTTCGGCACCCAATCAAAAACAATAAGCGATAAGCATGAGATGTCATCTGCCTGATTATCATTTGTCATAGTGGTTGGTGTGTTGGAATAAAAGCATTCTTAACCAAAAAAGTGTTTTTTTTTGTGAGCATTACAAAATTGAGGTTAGTTTTTATTTTGTTGAACATTAAAAGTGTTTATTGATCTCTCTCTCTATAGTTAATGGTCCTTGCTTGATATCTCTCTAGGAGAATGCCACATTTGATAAGCACTTCCTGTTACATAATCTTTTATGTAACAGGCTTTGTGATTGCGCATCCTGGTTGTCTCACTCTAAGTGATACCATGAATACCCTAATCAAAACTTTCACTATTGTTAGTTAATTGTTTCAATTCACGTCGAACGGCTTATGCCATACCCTACGGCAGGACTTCACAAACACTTAGTAGTTATTATTACGATGGAACTTGTTTTACGGCGGACTTCACTCACATTAACCCGACTTCCTGACCAGATGGTCGACGTCTGCCCCCTATGCTGTACAAATATATAGACATATTTTAATTTTAAATGACCATTTTATTGAGAAAAGATTTCAAACTGAAACTATTAATGTTTTTTCAAAAACAATCGATAGTCTAGACTATTGATGTTTAAGAAACACTAATTGACATATCATTAATTATTTCATTGAGCTCACACTAGTGGCGACATCTACGAAATATCAACACAAAACTGATATTTTCAATAAATTCATTTGGTTTGTATGTTTCTGGTCAAAGATTTGTACCATATCCAGAATATTTGGATGTCAGACAGTACTATTAAAATGCACATACCTAATATGTATATCAGAAACCATAATGTACTAGATATGATTAGTGAAGGTATGAGAGATGAAATAAAACACGACTCAAGATGAGTTTTTTCTATTAAGTATTTTAGTAACTCCATTCAGTCTTTTATAATAACATATAGTAGTACATTACCATTCATATTATTGCAGATGCAATCGAATGTACACACATTACTATAAATATGTATCATGCGTACACACATACAAACATTAATGCATTCATCTGTACACACATACGTACACACATTTATTATTTACAAATCTTCCTATGCAATTGTCCAGAAGCAAATTTTTTTGGCATAAAATTTTATATACAAAACTTAAATAATTACAAATAAAAAGTAACACTTTTAGACTTGGTTAAAAAAATGTCTTAACTGGACTTGTTATGCGCAGCTGTCAGAAAGCTAGTTTGAGAATACATTGTTCCAATTTTCAGGACGGTGACAATTTTCGTAATAAAAAAATCAAAGAAGAAGGAAAAGATGAGATTTTCGTTCACTGGCAAAAAATCTTACTGGTAATTGAAATTCACGATACCCTTGTAACTAGTTATTGCATTGTGGAACAAAGGTATAGTATTTTTCACGATAAATGGTTCCGAATTAATGATTGCTGTGAAACTACCTCAGTCAGTGGGCAAAGTTTAAGAGGTCGGACTTTAGATAATCGGCAAATCGAGGGTCGATCCATTGTGTATGCCTTGTTCAGCCATTAATACCCTCGATTAGCCGATTATCTAAAGTCTGACCCTCTATACTTTTCCCGCCGATCCAGGTAGTTTTCCGGCAGTCGTTAAGTCAGAACCATTTATTGTGAAAATACGATACAAACATTGCTATTGGCTACTCTACAGGTAGATCCTTTTGTCACTAATCACAAGTACATCGTGGTATTTTTATGGTACAGGTATCTATCGAGGAACCAAATCTAGAGATTCAATTACTTTTTTCAGAGTTCTTTTCTGAAATGTAAAAGTAGTGGAAAATGATTTGTTCTCGTCCGAACCTGCAAACAATTATTTAAAAAAAATATAGGTAAATTAACATGCAAAAACTTTTTCAATAGCAATCTGAGTATTGGTTATGAGTTTCGGAGTTTCCACATTGTATCTACGAGTTTGTTTAAGATGGCGAATGAAAAGTTGTTACTTGTCGGCATTTCCCCTTCTTCGTTTCACAATAAAATTTGATAATTACTAAAATTTATTGTTCCCATTACATATATATATTCACCATTATCTCAAAAAATATTCATTATACACTGGAAAAAATATTTTTTTGAGACAATGATTTACACTTTTTTCATAATATAAGATGTATATGGATCGTGTTGGTGCTCACACAAACAAAAGGAAAAATCACTTTAAAATAATTCGGTTAAAAAAATAGGTGCTTCAAATGACATAGGAAAGTGATATACAAATTTGCATTGGAACTTGACAGAGCGACAAAGTATTTCAAAAACATTTAAACATTGAATCCACTCTTGAAATAAAAACTATTACAAATATCATTACAACGTTGAACATTTCCAATAAAAATATTAAAATATGTGTTAAAATTACTGAATGTTTCACTTAAGACAAGCTAAATAGTTTTATTCTCACTAAATAGGAATGTATTAGATCTTGAAAAAAAATCATGTCAGAACATCTCGTTGAAAGGAATATAGCAAACACTGCAAATTCAATATATTCTAGTATACATTTTAAAATATTTTTTTGGAAATTAAAGAAATATATGACATGCATGAGATCGTGGGTATTCAAGCTCAACAGTGTCTGTTTCAACTCAATGATCCAAAAAAATTACACAATGAAGCAAAAAAATTATGTAAAATAACAAAAGAGAGCTTTGAGAGCATTGGTCATTTGAGGAAACCAGTTATGGAAAGAGCTGAGGAACTGTTACTGCTACTGAGTATTTTCGTACATGGCTGAAGATCATTTCTCACATTTAATTTCGAAACGTTGTCATTCCAGAATAAGAACATAGAAAGCAGTGGAACATTCAGCACATAATGAATAAATGAGTAAAGCTAAAGTATGACTTGTAAATTGCACATAACAAAAGGTGAAGAACAATGGGTTGACGGTATAAAATAAAACCGCTGGAGGGCGAAGAGGAACAAATGCAAATCAGATGGCAGAAACACTGTCCAAAAATTGTGGGTGCTGCAACGGAAATTGCTGGTTTGGTTACAAACAAGATAAATGTACACAGCCTTATTACACATACACAAACCACATCGATACGACCTTGTGCATAGTATGCAATGTAGAGATTGAACATCCATTGATTGAAAGGTCGCAATTATATACTACACCCTGGTGCTTCCTTCATTGCGGAAGACAATCATCATGATTGCATTCAACTAAATACAAAAATATTAAACTGTATAAAGGTACGATCATATTACAAATATCAAAAAAGCATTGTTGGAGTGGATATTTCTGTGAATATCGACAATATGGACTAACGCTGAAACTCAGCACGGCAAAGCATAAATCTAAAGTGTTATCATAAAAATATAGTACACTCATTTGGGGTGACAGCACTGCACTCAATCTACCAGAGGCACTTTGAAGTCACTGAGTGAGCACCGTCCCACAATACACTGAACAATTAGGTAATTGCACAACAGCAATTCGTAACACACAGAGAAATAGTCTGATGGATATGTATATTTGGCATGAAACGTTTATCAGCAGGCCAGTTCCTGAGGTGCCGACGGGATAACGGGAGACAGCGGTGGAGCTGTGGGGCACGTCAGGTCAGGCCAGTATCACGGCTGCCCTTGCTCTGCCATTATATTGTGAACCTGCTCCAACTTGTAGGCCAATCGTTGTTTCTGAGAAAACTCGTCTTCTTCCAGTGTCACTGTCAGCTGCTCGTTGTATTTCATTGCATACGTGTAGAGTTCGTGCAGGGCACAATTCGTGTTGAACTCTGTTGTGTGCAGCTGAAAAAACAATCATGTGAAAGGAGTGTGACTGAAATATACCATAGAACACGGTTTAACTCTGTTTCACCTACATTTATTCTAAAATTCAATCTATCAAAAATATACTTTATTTTCGAAAACAGAAATCTAATTGACAAAACATGCACTAAAGAAATATAAAATATAGACATTCAAAACATGTTTGCTAGATAGCAATTTGAATATTTAAATTAGTAAATTAAAATAAGGGATCAACTTTGAAAGTATTGTCAATATAGTTCACAAGAAATCATTATAAATTTAAAACCTTCCAAAAAAACCAATTCATAAAAAAAAACAATAAACATAGAATAAACCCTTGTCAAAGATTATGTTAAAAATAACTACATTATTTCGTTGAAAATAACCACAGTATTTTGTAAAAATAACTATTTCTGGTGACCTCATATTAACGAGTCTGTTTAATCTACACGAAATTGATCGTTAATGACTCCCATTAACATTCTATTTCTCTATTAATGCATCATTGTGGTGTAGACAACTAAACATACACGAATTCAAATGTCAAATCATATTATCTTTGCGCTGTCAAATGTATGTATTTAAAAATCCAAATATTGTAAGTTTCCTCCTAGTTGAAGCAAATGGATATCGAAAATTTGACGTTGACTCCAGGAACGGGGTCGTGGAAATTTTTTGTAATCAACTCGTATATTAAATGGCGATTAATGATCTCGAACATTAAAATATCTCGATCATCAATTGCCACCATTGATACACTAGTTGACTAAATAACTATAGTGTCACTGTAATCATATATTTATTAACTTCCAATATTGATAACACTCCATAAGACCTAATCTAAACACAGTGAAGTCAAGAAATTCATTCTTTCTGTTTTTAATTCCCGTGCTCAAACACCATTGTGCACAAGCAACTTTTATTTATTATATTTATTTTGAACTAACAATTGGAAAACAGTAAATTTCATACCACTTTCTTTGTTTGTTTCACTTCCAGTCAATAGCCAATTAATAATTTTGTGATTATGCTATCATAGTAGGAATTCAATAGTTATTTAATGAACTAGTATATTAATAGTGGCGATTAATGATCGAGATATTTTAATGCGAGAGAGCAAAGCGAGCGCCATTTTAATATAAGAGTTGATTACAAAAAAATTCCGTCGACCTCGTTCCTGGGATCAACATGAGATTTTCGTTATCCATTTGCTTCAACTAGGAGAAAACTTACAATATTTGGATTTGAAAATACATAAATTGGACATCGCGAAGGTAATATGATTTGGAATTTGAATTCGTGTATGTTTGGTTGCCTATACCACAATGATGATACCACAATCGACCTTTAATGGTCGATTTCGGTGTATGTTTGGCTGCATATATCACAATCATGCATTTATAGAGAAATTAAGCGTTAATAGGGGTCATCAACAATCGATTTCGTGTAAATTGAACAGACTCGTTAATATCCCAGATAACACAGGATATCCTATGGATATCCATTTCATGTCCAATTCTGGTCGGGATATCCCTGGATTTGGAATGGACATCCATAAGATATCCGTCGACGGATTTGAAATGGAAATCCTTCAGAAGATATCATATGGATGGCCATAAGATATCCGGAGCAAATATGGATAAGTTTAAATTGCAAGATTGATTTTTATTGTGGCAATTTCTGAGTTTCTTTCGTGCTCGTACATATGGATTAATTTTTTTGGAAAAATCTCATGTTTTGTTTTTCTACTTGATTTGAAATGGATATCCATTGACGGATTTGAAATAGATATCCTTCAGAAAAAATCCTAGGGATGGCCATGAGATATCCAAAGCAATCATAAATGAATTTGAACATTCTCGTAGATACACAAATTGTACCTTTTCAAAAATACGTTATCGCGGGAACCCTCTGCGACCACAGAACAGATATACATGTGTCTGCGACAGCCTGGCCATACTATACGCATAATTACTAGCGACGTCTGTCATTTTATTTTGTTGAGGAAGGTCATAGTCATAGCACTGAATCCAAACATAAAGATCGTGTATGGCGTTTTGCATTGGTGTTATTTTTGATACCCTGTTGGTCTGGACATAATGGTTTTCATCTGTAGCAATTGATTGTTTCCAAAGGGAATTATATATTGGCCGAATACAGGTGAATATCAATTGAAAAGGACATAACCTATAAACATCCATTATTTCCAATGCATTTATGTGTTTGCTATTTGAGTTTTGATATTTTCAGAAATGCTGAAAAGCATGTCGTTACACTTGCCACAATACACGAGTTTTTCAAATGTCACAGTGCCCAGATTAAAAATGGTGTGAATGCCTACAACAGTGGACATGTGAAGAAGATGATTCATCAGTAGATTCGAACATTTTCTTTCCTATTGATTGCACTGAAAAAATGAATCTTTCGGAAGAATATTTGGGAACTGGATCTAAATTCAAAGCTGCTGTACGTAAGTTGTATGTTTTTCTATCCCTTTTTCTAGAACTATTTTTTTAGGTACCTAAATGAATTTAAAAAAATATGACTTTGTGGAACGATGCCTTTCTTCCATGCTCACTAATATGTTTGCCTCCAAATATAGCTGTTATGGAGCAAAAAAAAATTAACTGGACGACTAAAACTGGCTGAATTATCACTAGCTGAAAAGCCCATTCAGTTGTTCAATTTATTTGATAATAATTTGTATTGCCTAATAACAGACTGCTAGTTCAGTGAGAATGCAAAATTTCCAAGAAAAGTTTATGTCAAAAATGCTTATATATATATATATATATATATATATATATATATATATATATATATATATATATATATATACATATATATATATATATACATATATATATATATCATAGTATACCAATAAAGAGAGAGAAAAACTATGGTGTATATTATCAGTATTCGAATTCAAAAGAAAGCGTAATATTTCTCAGTATTTTTCTGTAGATTTCAACATAAATTATACCCGTAAATATATACATATCATTTCAGAAGCAGCTGACCCCAGTGATTCAACGGAAAATAGGAAAGCTACTGAAGAAGCCATCTAAGCTTGGCTGAGAAGGAAACACCTGATGGACGAAGAACATAGCATTCTATTTTTTCTTAAACTTTATTTTTTTGATTATTCAGTATTTAATATTCTGTATTTTATAATTTAAATTTACATTTTATTTGTTGATAACCCCGAAGTTTATGAGAATTTTTTTTTATACCAGAGTTTATTAATACATTTTTTTTTGTTCAATACCATTATTTCATTTCCCTCCAGATCGCTATTACTATATTTTATCTTCGATGAATATCCCCGAAGGATATCTTTAGAATATCTCTGAAGGAATCTTTCAGATAGCTTTTGAATATCCCTGAAGGATATTCCTGAAAGATATCTTTGAAGTATATCTTATGGATATCTTTGAAAGATATCTCATGGACATCTCTGGAGGATATCTTATGGATATCCTTGAAGGATATTCTATGGATGTACAGGTTGTTCCGCTTTGGACATCCATCGGATGTCCATAAGATATCTTTTGGATGTAATTAGATGTCCATAGTACATCCATAAAATTCATGAAGGATGTCCAATGGATATCCATTGGATGTCCATGTGTTATCTGGGATGAGGTCGCAAAAAAATTCTTGATATATCAATACCTACTGTGCTTTTATTTGTTATTTCATTGGGGACATCTTTAAGCTCATATAAGTCATGTTAATTCAAACTGGATGTTGGTTCAGCTCTATGGAGTAGTAAAGCTAATCAGAATATTAGGGTTATTCATATATTATCATCCAGTTTACTCTTGTTTTGTTTTAATAAGTTATTTTCTTCTTGTAATGCACCTCTATTGCAGTTATAAGAAGAGAAATACGTTTTTTTTAAATCAATAATTATGAAACATGTAGGTTTATCATTATTTCCTGGAATTAATATTAGTTCATTATTTGGAATACCAAGTTAGTTGAAAAATTGGTAAAGAATAGAATTATTTCCTTTTTAAAACATATCATGAGCACTTGCCAGATTGCTTCTCAAAGAAATAAAAGCACCAGTGACGGCATGTTCGCCTTACTTGAGTATACAGTAGCATTAATAAGGGCGAAGCAGTAGCAAGCCTTTGACTGCGTAGATCACAAGGTACTGACAAAAGTTGATTTGTGGCTGGCTTATAGGGATATTTCATCAAGATGGTTTCACTCTTACTTATCTGATCATTATGAGATATCCAAAACTCAGTTTGTGACTTGTGATGTTTCCCAAGGTTTAATACTTAGCCCAATTTCATTCTTGGTATAGGTAGGTATATAGAGGATCTAATTTTCATTGATATCAAAGGAAAATTCACTCTATTCGCAGATTACACCACTAAGCAATTATATTGTTGCAGACATGATAGAAGTAATTAAATTGTGTGATGCTAATAAATTGCCTATCTTTCAATACACTTAGGACCTACATTGTGTAACCTTCAAGTTCACTTTGAATTAAATGCATAGGATATAAAAGAATAGGTACCATCAACCGGGAAAAAGTCGATCAGTCAGAGTATAGGCGATCAACGTGTCAAAACGAGATATATTAGCGTGAATGCCCTCTTCTGTAAAGAGTGGATGTTCAACAGTTTACTACAGGAATGCAGCGTGATTTTTAAAGTTAGTTTTTATAATTAAAAATATTTTGTATCATAGATTTTTTGCGTTTTTTTTTAACTTTTATATATTTGTAACAGCTGGTGAGTCATGCGCGTTGTTAAAGTAGTTATTATAGTCATTACAAAAAAAACTAGGACTTTTAAAGCAAAAAACCGCAAACAATGGGGAAAGTCGATCAATTTAAATAACCTCTGAATTTCTTCTTTTTGCTTTATAGGTGGCAGGACTATATGGCCAAGCTTTAATATAATTGTTTTACATTTTGTGACAAACAATGATAAAAGTTTTGGAACCGAACAGTGGCATGCTTTTAAATATATCTACTCACCTACTTATTGTATTTATTTGTTTACATAAATAGCTATATACAAAGGACTGCTTTTTTCTTTTCCCTCAAAGTCCTGATTGGGCAGAGGTTACTAAAGATCAAATTGTAAAAAAAAAGATTTTTTTTCACTCTACCTGAGGGTTTTGACCTAGAATAATTTCATAGGACATGTTTATTTTGCTATTTAGTGTTTTTAGAATGAATCTTGAGGCGTATATAAAATGTAACTTTTATATTTAAAACATAACTTGTTCCTTCAAAAACTATAAGTTCCTATTGAATAAAGGCCTATTTCTTGTAAATTGCATTTTTTATGCCTTTTTTTTATAAAATTGTCAAATGCGAATTTTTTTTAATCTACCTGAGGGTTTTGACCTAGAATAATTTCATAATACATGTTTATTTTGCTATTCAGTGTTTTTAGAATAAATCTTGAGGCATAAAATGTAACTTTTATATTTAAAACATAACTTGTTTCTTCAAAAACTATAAGTTCCCATTGAATAAAGGCTTATTTCTTGTAATTTGCATTGTTTATGCTTCATTTTTTTATAAAATTGCTAAATAAGAATTTTTTTACTCTACCTGAGGGTTTTGACCTAGAATAATTTCATAAGACATGTTTATTTTGCTATTTAGTGTTTTTAAAATAAATCTTGAGGCGTATATAAAATGTAACTTTTATATTTAAAATTGTTCCTTCAAAAACTACAAGTTTCCATTGAATAAAGGCCTATTTCGTGTAATTTGCATTTTGTATGCCTTTTTTTATAAAATTGCTAAATAATGCATATTTTTATATATCCAGTGATCGACTTCACTCATAACCTTAACGATTTTATGTTGTTTTAAATGGGCCTTTACTCACAAAAAAAAGAAAAATGGTCATGCGCCGAAAATACTTCTACACAGCTACTTGTGACTTAAATATCAAGGATGATATATATTCATTTTTATACAAAAAAGTCAAGCAGCTTAGTGCTATAACAAAAAAACTTCATTTTTTCAACGACTTTCCCCCGGTTGACGGTAACAAATTTGAAATAAAATGTTTACCCCCCATTATAACAAGGCATGATAACTGCAAGATGTCTTTACCGATTCCCAGAAGAACAATAGCAAAAAAATCATTTACATAAAACGTTGAAAAATTGCAATCAACTGCCAATAATTATTGAATCATTGTCAAAATTTACCACTAGATAAAGCTTAATTCTCGTTGAAGAAATTTTTTGATGACTCACGTTAAATTATATTACAAACTAACTGACTGTTTTTCATTATATTATTTGTGTATTCTTACTTTTTTGTTTTTGTTCTTCAACTTACTTATTACTGTCAATTTGTCTTTCTCTTCAATATGCTAAAGGAAACACTGAAATCTTGTAACATGAAATAGAGAAAAACAATACGAAAATTCATATATATATATATATATATATATATATATATATAAAACAAAAAATGCAAAGAAAAATGTATGTCTTAATATTCTTAGCCGATATGAAATACTCACTCTGGAGTCCTCTGCCAACATGGCATTCATATCTTGATCTGATATGGCAGGCATCATTTTAATATCGGAGTAATATCTTTCCACCCATTCCTTGTAACAAGGAATGTCTTTAGCATACAATAGTTTGGAGCTAGGCGAGTCTTTTCCTGGAAAATAAAAAGCAAAATAATTAGCTATGCCTTTCCAGCTGCTAACGAAATATCTTACCTAGTCTATGGTCAGAAGTTGAACATGAATCCATAAACGTTTGAGCAACCACGGATAAACAGGAATCTACAATGTTCGACTTATGGATGTCAAATACAAAATTTGGGTTCTTGATGAGATTCACCCAGAATCTCAGTGGAAGGGAATTGCTTTTCCATGTGTGCACTACTTCGGGATCGGAGATGCCGTGCTGCAAAGCTTGATCATCCAGGAAATCGAACATATATTTAATGGCAAGTGGCAATGCTGATCCTCTGTGAGCTGTGCTGAAGATGGTTTCGAAAAGGTCATCCACGAACTTCTGCAAGGTTCCTTTTGTCGCCAACAGCCTGGTCAGGTAGATCTCCGAAACCATTTTATTCCCTCGCTCTCCCTCCTTTTGATTATCGTTATCGTGATGCTTGACGAGATGCCAAACCTTCAGGCCCTGGTCATGGTCATGATTCAATGGACTTGTTGCCCGACTCAATGGAGGACTTACCGAGCTGAATTTGCTAAGATTGAGTGTCTCGTACTTGTGAGACTTATCATTCTTCTCCGAAAAAATACTTAAATTATAAATGGAACTTTGTTTGGACACTAGATTCAGACATCCACCATCAGGTACTCTGTAATGTTGCAGGGTGTTTCGCCTCTTCCAGTCTCCTTCTATTTTAGTTGTGGTATCTTCATCATACAGTATCAGTCTACCTGAAGTACCAGTGCGCCACTCTGAAAAGATAAATTTCAATAAACATTTCTCCCTTCATTCCTATTTCTTATCATGTCGCCATATGACTATTTTTTCTCAAATAAAATATCACTGAGTAATTTTAGTCCACAAATAATCCTGCAGATGAAAATATTAATGGTCCAAAATTAAAGTGCACAAAACACTCTCTATGAATCGTGAAATTGCTAAAAATCCACCTCTGAAATACTAGTATCTAAGTTTGTGATCATAAATGACTGACATTGTAAATATTGTGTTTTTTTTCAGTAAGGAAGGATGGAAAGTATAGAGGATTAGATGTATTAACCGAAGAGGTCCTTCAAAAATTTACTAGTGAACTTACCCAGATCTAAATCATCTTTTCTTGGTCTTTGTGAATATGGTGTTGCCCTGTAGATGGTATCCAAAGATTTCTCCTTCACCTGGCTAATGGTATCACAATCTAGAACTTTCACTGGAACGTTGTCTGTATTGTGATCCATACTTCCCACAAACACTGTTTGTTGAGATATAGAAACGTAGACGGTCTGAAAAAATTAAATAATGGTAATCTTTTTTAACTTCGCCAATGATTTCTTGATACTGCAAAATTATATTAGATGTTTCTTTTCATTATAGACCTAATACATTTTCCTCCAATTTTTTCATCTTTCATTTTGAATTGTGTGGAAGATGTATTTAATGTAATAACAGAACCAGCCCATGGCACACACTGTGGAAAAAATCTCTGCAAGAAGAGAATTATGAATGGTTATCAGGAAAAAAAAAAGAGTTTGATGCCATACAGAAATAAATGTAATCAGTCTGAAAGTTGAAACCCCTTAACCTTCATATAACATAAGTAATTCAACAATATGACATGACATGACAATATATGTCAAAGTATATAGATAAAAACAAATAGTCAAAAAAGTACAAAACCCCTAACAAATCAAACTATTGTGCTGGAGTTATTAAATAGTAAAGTCACAAATACTAATTTCTATGTATTAATCTGCAGTTCTGGTTTTGTTATAATTTCTATTCGAAATGTTCTTCAGTTCAACTTTACTATTTTTGGACAATGATGAAGAACAAAGCATATCCGCCCATTTTGAGTGATTGTGCTGGAGTTATCAAATAGTATATTCACGAAACCGAATTTTCATGTATTATTCTGTAGATTCCGATTCAGACATTTTAAAACTCGGTAAAAAGTTCCTTACAGCTACTAAAAATAATAATGTCATTGAAAAGTTTGTTCACTGAAAAAATCATTCAATATAAAGGGTCAGTCTATTAGAAAGTGGTGGCTCAACTTCTTTTTCAAAAATAACTCGCACTTTTTGCATATTTTCTGCTAAGTAGTTGAACATCTTGCATACGTATTAATTATTTTTCACAGGAGTAGATGAAGGAAGTGGTAATTTCAAATTATTATTGTCGGGTGTTTGGGTATGAAAAAACCTGTATTCAATAAAACAGTTAGTATTTGATAATGTTCCAAGTTTTTGTTGTAGAAAGACACTTTGTAGACAAGAACTATCACAAAGTCTCCAACTAGGATACCATAACATAGCTGTGAATCTATTACAGCAAACAAATCTGCAGCTGAATATCCCAACTCATTTGAAGCCATTTTGACGGCCTAGCAACCAGTGGATAACTTTATATTGAAGTTATTTGAATTTTAGACCACAATCAAAGTGTAGTTTAAAAAATTTCAAATAATTTGTTTCTATTGATTTTGTATGTATGTACCTTGTTGCGCCCGGACTATACGGGGTGTTGTGAATTAACACAACACACCTGTAACCCCAGACTTCTTGTTAGATTGAGAAAACAAAGCATCGAGAGCATCGACTATCTGAGGAAGGTCGAACCCAGATTATGTCCCTGCAGCGGCACAGGAAATACCCCTTTCTCTCTGTGCTTGGGCGTGAGTTGTTTATCCAGGAATTACGTACCGGATTTCAGAAAGATTCGAAAAATAATTAATAAGAAATAATAATGCACCCATAAAAATGTTAAGAATAAACATATATATTCAATAGAAGTTGACAATAATAGTTCATCCGTTCTATAAACGGATAATATGAGACAATATTCAGAAAAACAACTAGAGTGTAGTTTACTTTAAGTTAATTTTACATCAGTCTACAAATCAATTACATTGACTAAAAACAATAGTGACATCAATTGTCAAAAACGGCTGGAAATAATTATCTTTTGAAATCTTTGGTAACATGAAATTATGGAGATACCTTTACAGACACATGCACATTATAAATGATTCAATTTGCCAACCCATAAATACAAAAACATATATAACTTACGATAGATCAGCAGAGTCAACACTTATTCACTGAAGATGGCTTTTAAACGACAATTAGTTTTAATTTTATCATTAGTTTGATTAATCCCGCGGAAACTGTTATTTTAATTTTACTCGCACTGTATATTAGTATAGCGTGTATGGATATGGTTTTCTATGAGATCATAAACTATCAATTTGAGGTTTTTCGTTGATTTATTCCCGTTCTGAAAGCGTTGATCAATAATAGGTAATTTTGGAAAAAATACTGGTTTACTTGGGAATTCACTTGGATACTCGGATTAAATTGAATATAATTTCTATTAATGGCTACTTAAGTTCACTGCTTGACAACTATATTCGTACTCTTTTCATCTTGATTTCACTATGTCGTGATTGAATGAAATTCTAACCTCATTTTGAACGTACTTGTTTGACTGGTGAACACCGAGTGATTTTTTATCCGAAAAAACGCGCATTTTTATAATCCGTTACCGGATCACCTGAGAGTTGGGCATAGTCGCGGGGAAAAATGTCTGATATTATAATTATCTTCAACTTGTCAGCGGATCAATAATTAATGGCTTTGTTCCTGTCATCAAAAATATATAAAACAAAAATTTATGCCTTCCGAGGTAGAGTTATATTTAATGGGCTGTCATAATCTATAAATTTATAGCGTTTTTCTAAAACAGTTTTATGATATTTCGTGGCTTAATGTAATTATGGGAGCTGTCAACAATTTTGGAATTTATAATTTTGTTTACATCGTTAATTTTACTAGATATGGCGATCAGCGGACGTGATGAGTTATTTTAAGTGCATTTAATTGTCTTTAGATAACGACATATTTTTATCTGGCATGTGCTTATCAGCTTTGGTCGCTTATTTGAATTTAGAACATATGTTCATATCCATGGAATTTATTTTCTGGCTATAAAGTTCGTATATATTGTGTTGTTTCTTATGAATGAAAGTTTTTCTGTAATTAGGGGGCCTGACAACCTGACACAAAGTATATTGGTTTTTTATATGTTGAATGTATGAAGATTCGTGTCACTCACTTTTTCACTTTCCATATGTCAGTGAGTGAATGTTCTTGATTTATTAAGTGCTATCAGATCATTTACGTAAGACAAAAACAAAATTAGGCCAAGGGCTAAGCCTTGAGGTCCACCACAATGTATATTAGCAACATCGGAGGTTGCATTTATTAACTGTGTTCGTTCTGATGAGTATAGTTACAATATACGGGCACTATCTATTATACACAGTGAAATGCCTCTCCCTCGCCAGTATCGATTTCGCTACATGAAAGATAAAAAAGTGCATCAAAAGTGCTGTTATTATTTTGGAATCCAATCTGTTGGATGCTCAATATATTTATGTCAGTGTGGAATGAAAGGAATGGGACCAAAATTTTAGTGGGTGTTCTATCACCATCTTTATGCAGAGATATCACCACAAAGTTTGAAAAATTAAAGAAAATTGACCAGACAAAAGGACTAATTTATCGATGCCACTAAGCAACTGTGTGCGTTTAGAGGAATATTTTCGAAAATTATTTCCTTTCAGATGTTTTATACTGCATATTATTTTCCAAGGTTCTTATTTACGGTAATGTTACTAAAAAAGGAGGAGAATAACTCACATCACACACCCAAAGAAAAATATTTTGATCTTTTAATTGCATTTAAATGTTTTCAAAATGCTCTTTTGTTTAGTTATACCTACTGAATCTTTGTTCCATATGTAATTTTTCGATTTTGACAATATAATCTATTGGATTAACTAATGAACTACCATTTCAGATCCTCAGTGGTTCTTCCCCAGTAAGTGGATTTCCAAATGTTTGCCTAGGCCCTCAAAATGGCTGAGACCTGCTCTGTGTTATACAATATGATTGTGTTGGTACAATTAATAAATAAAATCATTTACTCACCATTGGCTTAAAATCTATTGATTGTCTTATGAGCTTTTCTTCACTGAGCGAATAACGAGCCTCCGAAGTGATGGCATCTACTGGTCCTTTATCAACCTGCTGTTTCACAGCTCTGAACAACATGAACAACGGCTCGCCGGCACATTCTCTTAGAAATTTGTACAGAAGGAATGTGAACCAAGCGCTTAACATTTTCTCAGCGACACTTTCGGTCCTACGAAGGAGCAGCTTCGGGTGGCTTTTGCCCTCCATGCACTTCTCAATCAGTTCTGCCAACAAAGTCTTAAGAATATCTGTACAATACTCCATTTTGCTTTGCAAAGTAACCATTATCAAACTAGCAACGTTCACTCTGTCTCGCATCGAAAAATATCTATTACTCTCTAACGTTCTAATAAATAGTAGCAAAAATGTTTTGTTCATGATCAATTGACCGAAAAGGCGTAAGCCTTTTTCCTTGCACAAAAGTTCTGGTCTTTCCCACTGCAGAACGATGTGGTCATCCACATTGGGGAACAAAATCTTCATGGCATAAGTTCTATAGTCCAGGAAAGGTATACCCCCGGAGGTCAAATCACCTGTTAGATCAGTCATTTCAGTTTGCAACTCTGCAAAGGCTTCTTTGCATTCAGCAGCCACCCGAAGTTCCAAGATATCCATTTGCTCCTGCATATTTTTCAGAACTCTGTTGCTTTCAGTAGATTTCCTTCGGTAGGCGATCAAAAACAATATGAACACAATAAGTATCCCAACACCTACACAGATAATTCCGTACAGGGTGGGCTTCGTTATGGGCCCGTTCAAGCCTTGTGGAGACGAGTAAGATAGAACTCCTATATTGTATCGTAAAGAGCCTCCTACGATAACTATAACTTCTGGTAGAGCTTCGCCATTGGGCAATCCCATATCATTAAGGGCTTGGGGTTGGGTTTCGGGTGGACGACAGGTCAGTTGTTGACGTGACAGAGAGGTTACATTGCAATTACTTTTTCCTATGAGTACTTCGACATCCGATTCTTGGCAAGCACGATCAATGTTTTGACCCTAGAAAATTGAACGGAAATTGTTATATTTTCAATATATGTGGTTTATTTACAGGGCTTCCAATAGAAGACATGCAAAATTTCAATAATGAAATGACTTGACTTTATGAAAATAATGGCCCATATAATGACTTTTGTAAAAAATAATGCCTCTAAAATGAATTGTGTAAAAAAATATTTTGGGAACAAAAACTGAACAATCAACCCAACTATCTCATTTTTTGGCCTGCCTGACATATATCTGTGATACAACACTTATTGTTTTTTGTTCAATATATGTTAGTGTGACAATTATTCAGAATCAGAATCAATTTATTCATCACAAAAGAATACATAAATATTAAATCAACAAATAGCATCTTTATCGGACTATTCAGAAAAATGGGATGTAAATATGCATTTTAGATAATTAACATACAGTTGAAATACAAGTAAAATTAAAGTTAGAATTAAATGTTATGAAAATACTTTTCAGTTAGTAATATTGCTAGTGATGTCCTCTGTTTTAAAATTATTTTTCCTACTAATACATGTTGTAAGACACAGTGTATAATCGATTCAAATAACCCTCAATAAGATTCCCTTTTTACACACTTTATATTAGCTTCACTTGTATGTTTGTTTTATTATAACTGACTCCTTTGGGGGCGATTTTGACCCACTTCCAGACGTCCGAATGATTTGAAATTTGGCAGGTGTACATAATTCCGGTGACAATGCATTGAGAAATTTTTGTGTGAAAAAAAAACAGAATGGCGGCTCCAATATGGCGTAAGAGTTTTGTGTTATGGTCCGATTCGCTTCAAAATTGGTATCTGAGGGTTTTCGTGGTCGGAGATAATGATTCTTTTGTCAAAATTGAAAATTCAAGATGGCGGCTCCAAAATGGTGGACGAGTTTTGTGATTATGGTCTGATTCTATTCAAAATTGGTATGTGGGGGTTTTTGGGGTCGAATATTATGATTCTTTTGTAAAATTGAAAAATTCAAGATGGCGGCTTTAAAATGGGGCCGAGTTTTGTGATTATGGTCTGATTCTATTCAAAATTGGTATGTGGGGGTTTTTGGGGTCGGAGATTATGATTATTTTGTCAAAATTGAAGGATTCAAGATGGCGGCTCCAAAATGGCCGCGAGTTTTGTGATTATGGTCCGATTCTATTCAATATTGAAGAATAATAGTTAAAAAAAAATTATAATAATAATAATAGTTTGAAAAACTAAAAACACGCGTTAATAGAAAACTAAACTAAAAAGTTGAAAATAAATAATAGTTTAAAAAAACTAAAAAACACGCTTCTATAGAAAACAAGACTAAAAAAATAGAAAATAAGGAAAAAAATTATTATATTTAAAAAAAAGCGTGGGGTGCATGGTATCAATAATTATATAGTACATTACACACCTAGGGCAGTAAAGTAAGAAATGTCTCAGATCACGGGTAATTGTTGGCCGAGGCGATACCATGCACCCCACGCTTTTTTTAAATAAAATACATTTTTTTCTCATTTTCTATTTTTTTATTCTGATTTTCTATAAAAGCGTGTTTTTTAGTTTATTTTAAACTATTATTTATTTATTCATTTTTCTCCCAACTGATTCGTTTTTTTTCTAAAGTTCTCAGTTTTTTATGAACTGAGCCACTTCTACTTCACCATTCAACTCAGTTGAGGAAGAGAAAATTAATTTATGTCCCCTGAAACTCAATACCTACGTTGGACTACTACAGCAACAGCCATGACCCAGGTTAACTATGAGCTAGAACGCGAAACACCAATTTCGTCGTTGTATCGGTTTCTCATTTCAACATCTTGCATGTTTTTTTATCAATGTGTTGTGCTTTGAAATCAAGTTGTGAAATGTCGGAAGTTGTGAAAATCATACAGTTGTGAAAATCATATTGGAATGTGTAACATTAACATGAACGGTGTATCGATAACCGAATAATGTGCATTTCTCATCTCAACTTCCTGCATTTATTATTTATTACAAGCTGCATGTTGTGCTTTGAAATTATGTCAATTGATTTATCCTATACAGCTTGGATGATAACCTGCAGGGAAGGTAAGTCGGAAGTTTTTTTATTAATTGTTTTAAGTGGTGGTTAACACTCGACGTTTTGCAGAGACACAGAGAACAACATATGGAAAATAATAGTTTAAAAAAACTAAAAAACACGCTTTTATAAAAAAACAGACTAAAAAAATAGAAAATAAGAAAAAAAAGTATTTTATTTAAAAAAAAAAGCGTGGGGTGCATGGTATCAATAATTATATAGTACATTACACACCTAGGGCAGTAAAGTAAGAAATTTCTCAGATCACAGGTAATTGTTGGCCGAGGCGATACCATGCACACCACGCTTTTTTTTGAATAAAATATTTTTTTTTACCTTATTTTCTATTTTTTTAGTTTGGTTTTCTATAAAAGCGAGTTTTTTAGTTTTTTTAAACTATTATTTATTTCCTACTCTTTAGTTTGGTTTATTTATAAAAGCGTGTTTTTTTAGTTTTTTTTTTAATAATTTTTATTATTTTTTGCAAATTAAAAAATGGATTAATCTTATCAAATTAGTATATTGTCATCGGTCCTCGATAAATCTACAAAGTTTGAATGAAATCCGACCGTTTAAAGTGGGTCAAAATCGCGCCCAAAGGAGTCGGTTACAAACATACAAGTGAAGCTAATATAAAGCGTGTAAAAATCAAACGATGTTGATCAATAATTATCTATCTAATCTAATAAAAGGTTCAAAACGTATTAGCCCATAGTATGCAATTTGTTCGTTACTATGCTTTTATTTTGAATAATAATTCCTCAGACTCACTTTTTACATTTTTCCAACAATCTGTTCGAAACTATACATATCTAAATGTATATTCAAGCAAACAATTTGGATTTTTACCAATTTTAGTACAATAGTAGGTCAAACTGAAATATCGGACCCTATCACAACTTCGTCCAGCCAATGCCCTTTTTACCTTTACTTATTATCTAAGTTATGATCAGAGATAAAAGTCATCAACTTCATGAAAATATCTCATAGATTTTGATAACTCTTAAATGGAATTAATACTTTCAATTTTAATCCCATGTAAATCCCTATTAAGGTAGTTCCGCCACAAGACAGTTGAATTAGGAAATTATTAAAATATGGCATACATATTGTTTAACATGTGAACAACACCTCTTCAAATTTTAACAAGTTTCACCATCCCGAACCCGAGATATATATAATTGAAGTTGACTCAATTAACACGTAACATATGGACCATGCATAGGCAAACATCACATTATTAATTCTAAAAAAAGTTAAAAAAGGAGATTCAGAATAAAAAAAAGAAGACATGAGAGTGAGCAGGATATCACAGATATTGTGAAAAAAAATCAAAGTTATTGACCATCTAGTTTGACAGATATAATCAAAACTACTCTTGTTATTCAAAATAGTCTACGGGGAAGCGCACATTATCAATTCTACCGTTAGTACTAAAATTAAGAAGTTTATGAAAAACGAGGAGGAGCTAGAGCAGGATATCACAGATATTGTGAAAAAAAATCCATCTAGTTTGACAGATATAATCAAAACTACTCTCGTTATTCAAAATAGTCCACGGGGAAGCGCACAGCCAAAAGGGGGGGGGGTCGTAGAGAAATGCGGATTGTGCCAGGGGACTTTTTAAAGGAGGACGGAGGACCATTTGAGGGTCTGAACGCGAAAAAAAGAACTTCTCCTAGTTGAACCCATCGATTTTAACCCCCCTTCTAACTTTTTCCCATGCCGTACGATTTCTAGTGAGGGGGGGAGAAGGGGGGGCCCGGGTCTGAATTTTTTTTTGCTGCGCTTTTCGGGGACCTCAATTTTTTGAGTCGCCGACTTTCTATAACGACGAAATTTCGATTGGGGGGCAAATGCCCCCTTCAAAAAAATTTTTTTTCGCGTTTTAAATCGAAAAGTCCTTTGAAATTTTTTGATTCCGTCGAAAATAATTTCCTAATACAACTGTCTCGTGGCGGAACTACCTTAATGGAAACCTTTTTTATTGTTATTCAAACATAAATCAAGCAGAGGCAGAATTTATCCATTTCATTGGATTGATGTTTAAACAAAAAGCTCAGCTGAATAATGATTTCCTGACTTGCAGGTTTTTTTTCCTGTTAGCTATTATCAATCAAGTTGATTTGAAATGAGTAATTCTACCATTATTGAATGTAGGATAAACATTCAAGAATGATAGGACATATATTCGATCTATTCAATGAATTGACCCATAATAATAACAAAAAAAATTAGTATCAAAAACGATATCCACAATAATTTTTAAATTAACTTGGAGGACAAAACAAATTTAAAATCTTAGTCTATATATATGTGCTTGAATAATGAAAAAATAATGTTGGGTTATTTCAAAATATCAAATCTAGTTCAATGTCCAGCATATTCAACTAATATTGGAAAATAATTGTATAAATTCATTTTCTAAAAAAAATTTATATTTGATTCATGAACAAATCTTTTATCTACGACTATAAACAGATTCAAAACTCACATTTATATTGAGATAATCCGACTTATAGTACTTCACTTCTTTTTCGAATGGTATGAACACAGGATTTGGATACAAAAGGAATGGATTGAATTCTTTGTTGAGGGTGAGATTCTGCACTCCCGTTACATTATCCATGCGAAAACCATACTCTAATTTGAGAGGATTGTCAGCGTCAAGTTTGACATCTTCCGCTGCATCAATAACTGGACTGCTGCACGTCATGCTAGTGTTGCTCAAAACTGTGCATTCCTGTAAAGAAGTCGATATTGATCAATTGAAAACAAAACATCCAATTAGTTGACTTACACTTATAAACATTTTTTGTTCGTAGAAAACATACATCTGAGGTTTTTGGATGAATGCCAGGTTTCTACCTGTAACTGATATTTTTATACCACCTGCTGGAATACCTTTTGGAACCTTTATCTGACTCGCAACACCAGATTCGGCCGATTCAATTACTGGGTCTTCCACATATTCAAACATCATATTTTCCAGATATCTGTCTCCTTTATCAAACTTCATTCGCAATTTCTTCTTCGAAGTTGTATTGGAAGCACTTGTTATGCATAGAGCTTGATTCTGGTCAGTCCTAGAAACAAAAAAGGTCACATTGTATTTCGTTAATCTCATCCACTGGTGTTGGCGAATAAAAAAAAACTCAAACTTACGAGAGTATACGGCATGGCAAGTCATCCAAAAATGCTTGTATATTACTTCCAGCATTCATGTATTGTCCAGTGATTTGCAACATTGTTCCGCCCGATCTGGGTCCACATCGCGGTGAAATACCAGTGATATTAGGATTGACGAATCTATAATGAGTTTTTGATTCGCCCCTGTAATCTTCAACTTTCACTGTAACTGGCCCCTGTCTTAGTTCCTTGGTCCCTGGACCATCAACCTATAACAAAAAAAGTTAAATGTTGAAACTAAAATGAAAGAGTGTGACGAAAGTTCATACCTGGCACACAATTTGTTTGGTTTTGATGTAAAGATGTTCATATGGTTGACAGTTGATACCAGCGATGCTTATACCAGAATAAATATCCAGGAAGTTTTTACCCAAGTTAATTCCTTGAATTGTTATATTTGTTCCACCTTCCCAAGGACCTAATTCTGGGCTGAAGGAAGTCACTTCGGGATTTGGGCATGTTTGGCTCCTGTTCAACCAAACAGCAGAGCCTTTCTCACATTGATCTTTCACTTCACAACGATCTGAGCTTTGACACCAACCACAGTCATATTTTTCTGCTAAAGCTAAGCATATTCCACAATTATCTGCCATATCCCTACATCGATAAATCACAACTGAAAAAAAAGTGTTTTAAGATGCCAGAAACATAATACTTTCCAAATATACTCACTATGAATATTGTCTGGGTTATCTAATGGTTTCGACCCACCCCAAATGACGGCAAACGTTGCTGTTATATTGGGGGCTCGTGAAGTATATGAAAACTCCATTGGATCACAATAAATCGTATCACCTAATAGTTGAGCATTTACACTTGTTACACGTCCTTCTATATTAAATTGACATACAAATCTCGTTTGAACAATGAATTGTCCAATTATGTGAACTTTTACTTTGATCGCTTTCTTTATGCCAGACGCTACCAATATTTCAGGCGAGTTTCCAACTGTAGCGTTTATTGTTGGACAGAAAGCTGGACCGGATCTATAGCTAGGACCCGCCCTCTGAAAAAGAAAATAATTCCTATATTTCCAACAGAAATCTCAATACTCCAGCGTTTCACTTATTATAACAAAAGTAAAAGAAAACTTATAAAGTTAATAACTGATATTCACAGCAAAAATATCCTAGTTTCTGCATACCATGAATCAAAATTAGAATTTAGAGTAGAGAAATTTAAAGTCAATTAAGTTTACTTCGATACGATAGATATATCACACTGATATTGTATGCATCATTCTAATTCATATGGCACAGGAGTAATGATTTAAGAAATTATACGGATAATAGAAGTTTCCTCCCGGCTAATTTTGAATATTCCAATAATTCCAATTTATTAAAATATCTACTCCCATAGAATCGAATGGAATATATTTCAGCTTTCTCTGGAAAACAAAAGTTGTCGAAAAGTTGGTCTTTCGATGAAGTTATTTTACTACCTCTTATCTTGAAGAATACAAAAAATGAGAATTATCTCATTTTGTATCGGAAATTAAAAACTAGATCTATTTCCTTCTGCTTTTTGAAAGATTAGGAGGATTGAATTACTCCCACATGGACATACATAACTCTATATTAATTTTGAAAAATTACTTTTTTCTGGTATCCTTTCTTGAAGAACATGCTGGAAAACAAAATAGTTATGGAAAGAATCAAATTATAGGTAGTGACACCTATAATCTATGCGGTGAAGCTTAGACCTGTTGTCGTGGAATTTTAATGGCACGATATTCGTGCACATTAATAGGTCGCCAACTATGTCAGCATAGGCCTACCCACGACATCAATAGTCGTACTCCTAGTGCGTGCAACCGCAAAAACAAATTACAAGAGAAAGATAAATTTGTTATGAATCCAAGAGAACTCACCATCCGGATGGTGAGTTCTCTTGGATTCGTAACAAATTTATCTTTCTCTTGTAACAAAATAGTACCTACTACTAGCGGCCCAGACATAGAAGGAGTTTTGAACACATATACATCATGTCTCTTAGACATAGAGAAGTTGAGGAACCTTGTGGGGTCTGGATAGACTCAATACTAAAAAACAGGATGATTCGCACAACCTTAATGGAGGCACGGACGGCCAGACGATGATCACAGGGAGGAGTTCTTTCTCCAGTTCTATGGGATCTGGTCATGAACGGACTACTGGGGTTTCTGACAGAAAAAGGTCACTAATGTCTTGGGTAATATGACAACATAGTCGTCCTAGAACAGGACAATTACAGCACCACGATTAGGGATTGCATCCAAGAGGCCCTAAACTCGGTTATTAGATGGGAGGACTTGGAGGGACTGAACATCAACCCCAAAAAACCACCATAGTAACAATCACTAGAAGACAGAAACTAGAAGGCCTTGGACCTATAAAACTTCGAGGATGAACTCTACAGTCTGAAGGAGATGTCAAATTTCTGGGGGTGATACTGGACTCCAAACTGACTTGCAATCAACATCTGATGAAAGTGACCAGAAAAGCCCTAATTGTGGCCAGATGCTACTTTGGGAAAAATGAGGACTAAGACAACTCATCGTACACTGAGTGGTAAAGCCGGTCATAATATTCCTCGATATAGACGCTTGCCTGCATAGAAATTACAGGGCAATGAGATCAACTCCCGCTGTAGCCTTGCTGGCAGTGCTGGGATTGCCTCCACTTGGTGGAGGGGAAGCAAGGCTAGGTGCATTCAGACTGAAAAACATTCTGTATAACATAAATGTTAAGACAGGACACATGAGCATTGTAAGCATTATGACCAGAAGCAAGCTAGCCATGAGATCGTATCACATTGCAAAACGATTCTCATTTGACAAATCATTCAGGGTATATACCACTCAGATCTGAATGGAATAACACAGAACTCACCATTCTACAGGCAACGATCTGGTGCACAGACGTGTCTATGACGGAGAATGATGCGGGACTGGTTTCAGCCTCTCACTGGGTAACTGTGTTTCAGGCAGAAGTCTATGCAATTCTTCAATGTGCAAAGGAAAATAATAGGAGAGCAATAAAAGAAAGAATGAAAATGTATAGCCAGGAAGTTGCATCCCAATTGGAATGGACTTGCAAAGAGCAACTGATAACACTGGCAGAACGAAACCGCGTCAGGCTGATTTGGGTGTCAGGACATCAAGCATTTGCAGGGAACAAAAAAGAGGATTGGAAAACGAAGCAGGTCCAAGACAGACCCTTGGGGTACCAAAGTGAGTACGAGCGTCTCAGGAAACAGACACAAGAAGGCTTGTGCCAGCAAAAACACCAGACAGGTTAACTCTAAACAGGGAGCAATTGAAAATCATAACTGGACATGCGCTAGTAAGCAGCGCTTTGATAAAATGGGACTATACAATGACGACCTAATCTGCAGACTTTGTGGCAAGGAAACAGAAACAGTGTCACAACACATTGTATAACTGCAGACCTCTCGATTGCAGAAGACAATTTTTGGGCAACAGTACACACCCAGTAAAGTATTCGTGGGAGACACAAATTGACTGGAGTGGGTACTGTGAGAAAAAACAATAGGTAATATAGAATTGCCATCAAGCGGTATGGCCAAATGAGTCTACTGAGGCGCAGGCACAACGACTCAGGGTTTCCCACACTACAGAGAGGTGTCCATGAAGAATTTTCTCCACGTCCCCCACAAAATCCTTTTTTGGAACAGTGAAAAAAATATATTGTGTTACGAAAACGAATACACTACGCCACTGCATGTTCCTCGGGACTGGCTGACGCGATGGAAATTTTAGAAAGTACTAACAGAAGGATCGAGGAATTTCGAGAAGCCACCACCGATAATTAATTATCGCTAGCCAACAGTTCTTCGAGAAAATCGAGTTATATGAAAGATTCAGTGAAGTCCAGTAGAGTGCATGTTATATTTTAGCGGTGAATTTGTATTTAGTTATTAAGTTGTCAGAGTTTACTATTGTTTTGTGAGGTGTAAATAGACAGAGTATTTGAATAACCAAGAACCCCAGATCCGTAATAGTATTATCAACCCAACGACCTATTTCATTCAAGTAACGTTTTTTAGATATTCATTTGGCATTATTGACAAAATAATCATATTTAGTACTTTTTTGTATATTCTATAAATTTTCCTATAGCATGTAACAATTTGGCTTGCGTGTATTATGTTTTTCATTAAAATTGCTGCATTTAAGTAGAGTAGAGGTGAAAAACAAACTAATATCTATCTGTAGGTGCCCATCAATCATTACGTAATCTATAAAACGAAATGTAATACATATACATTTTCATAAAGATGATTTATCCCTATGTCCTAATGTAACCAATTTCCTTGGTAGTATTGATAGTTCTACGAAACTGTATGAATGCAGAGTTCCGTAATATATATATAATTATGTGTCATTATTTTGACTATTACTTCGCCATCAATATCACTAATACAAAAAAACATAAAAAGGAATTTCATTTGTTGTTTTAATCAGTTATCGAAAAATATACCGAATCATATACTCACACTGACACCAGTTACGAGAATATCATTCCTACAATTTTCTGCAGTATCATGTGTACACCTATGTCCGTCGACACACCAATCACAGGGAAAAGAAGATGATACACACTGTGTGCAAGAGCTGTACGTATTACAATCGAAAAACGTAAAATTCGTTGCAACAAAATCTGGTCCGGAAGTCATTCGAACTGAAAGTTTTGCCGTGAAATGATCTAAAAATAAAAAAATTAATATATCGGCCATTGTACAACTCTTTGTAATATTACGTTGTCCTGCTGGAATCGATGGTAGTGCATCAGTCCTAGGTGTCGTGCAATTGACACCAGAACCTTTTCTAGTAGCATTGGTGATCAAAGTTTTATCGATTGCTGTGAATGCACAGAGAAATTGTCCCTGCAATGTTGGTAAGTTATCGATGACAAGATCCAACTGAAAAAAAAGGGCAACCAGTCATTTATTGTACTCAAATTGTCACTTCTTCATTTACCGTTCGTGCTGTTGTTCTCTGCAGCTGGTTTGGTATTACTGAAGTAATCGTCGTACATCTCCCACTTTTATAACTGATCCAATACAAAGGATCTTTGGCAGCATCTTGACAGTCAGAACGTAGGCTACACCTGAACAAAAAAATTATATTATTCACCATTTCTAGATTAGGTTTCGATGTAATCTCACTTGTTTTCCAATGAGCACCATCCACAATAAGGATCCTTCACACCCAAACATTCCAAACAATTTCGATAGACTGTGCATTCTTGAACTTTGACTTTGGATACCTGAAATAATATGCCAGAAATGTATATTTCCAATAGGTTTTGAGCTTTGGTAATCAGTGGAAGCAATCAATGAAAGGCAATGAAATTTATGCGGGATTGAGTCTTTCTTTAATTGATTCAAACTCGATATTCTCAAGAGCTTCCAAATACGGCAATAATGAGTCGGTCGTTCAGGATTCAGGGCTATATTTATCCGCAATTCACCAAGGGTTGAGTTAATTAATCATCTTCAATTAGCATACTTTTTTGTTCCCACTGAAATTCCAAAAGCTGATTTGGCAAAATTAAATGGATTGATTGATTGGCACTCGCATGGAAACTGGAAAGTAGCCAATTATATTAAAAAAAAAAATAATCGACCCAGAACAGGAACTCATAAATTAAAAATTATAGAACAAATAGAAATTCCCCATAATAACATTGCAGGAAATATTAGCAAACGGCATTTCAAAGAATAACGCTGATTAGTTATCTTTCTCATAAGGCTATTCAAAACATTGACCCCTTTTAAATTCAGTTCTAATAATATCTGCAAAAGCAAAAAAAAAGTGAAGGAATATATGTCTTTAACGACTATGTTTATTCCTATTTTCTGAATTAACATGAATTCTCAATTAAATCCATTTTGTAAAATATTTCATATTGAAATAACACATGTTTTAATGAATTGCCAATATGAATACTCTAATTTCAATAGTAGGTAAATGAAAATTATCACTTGAAAAGCGTCAAAAATATCTACATTGCTATCTACCCAGACGACAACATTTTGAATAATTGAAAAATTCCTTGGTTGAATGAATATGATATTCACGGCTACCTGCTCGCTTGAATATTCAAATTCTAATAAAAAGTAGGCGAGGTATGTAAATTCAACCATTCCTTTCTAATATGAGTTAAATGACAAATTACCCAGGTTCATATTACTTGGCTTATCTTTATTTATCTATACACCTTCGCTAGGTCCAATGATTTTATTTATGAACGATCCATTAACGATATAATAGATGAATGAACTTTACCTTCTTTTCTGTCATCACATAGAGGTGCATAGACTGTGAGTCAAAGTGCAGGTCTGGATTTACTGGAGAATCTTCTTCCACTATCAAATCTCCATATTCCAATGCAGAAGTTGAAGATTCTACCACAACCTGGAAAAAAAACAAAAAAAAATACGGTAAATTCCAAATTAGCAAATCTATATCCATCACGCAAACGTTTATTAATAATCCTTAAAAATAAATGATGCGGATAAATCGCATCAGCATTCATGGTGTTTATGAACAGCAAGCTATATTCGGTTTATCAACTGATCAACTGGTAAAATAATTTTAAGATTCCATTCATTGTCAAAATGAAACCGTTCATATTTCATCACATCCTGCATACAGATTTTCAGTTTGGATTCAGGCAATAGCTCTCTACAATAGACCAGGTACAGAATAACTGACGTGCCCTAGAAGAAACACAAGGCTGTTCTTCAGTCTCCTTAGACGTTGCACAAGCCTTCGACAAAGTATGGTACGAAAGCTTGATTTATAAACTAAACGACATGCTACCGGAACAATACGTTAATATTCTAGCATCATACATATGTGACAGATTACTTGAAGTCAAGCAAGACAATGAATACTCAGATATGAAAAAAATTGAAACGGGTGTGCCTCAGGGTAGAGTCCTTGGTCCCATTCCGTATTTACGGTATACTTGCGATCTACCAATGAACTCAAATCTATCCAAGTAAAGTTTAGAACAAAAGGCTAATAGAACCTTATATATCCTCTAGATGATAACGGAACAATTGTACCATATTCGATGATGTTTAAATAAATACCTCGGCATGACTCTTGATGCCAAACTTAGAGCACGTCAAAAAGGAAAGAACCGAATCAGGTTGATTGAGATCAATTTTCCTCAATGACTGTGTAATTCGAAAAATAGGAGTACATCAACTTGAGCTACAGTAATATTTTCGAATCCTTCTGGAAACAACGTTCAATTTCAATAGGTTAGTAAGGTTAGTCGAAGTCAATAATATAATATGACTTTATCCTCTTTTTCAAGTTTTACGCTGTTTTTACATTTCCAGTATCCAATTCACTTTAAATAGTAATGCTACTGATAACAGGTGTGAAGCCAATACAATAAGACAACGGAATATTAAATGTCACACCATTTTCAGATGAAATATGGTCAATTAGTAAAATTGCCAGGATGCGTTACTAAGTGTCAGAATTTCGAATACGATCGTATAAAACAGAGGAGAGAAAATTATGCAATATCCAATTTTCTCCCTAAAAACATTTAGACAACATTTAATAAATTTTGGGACAATGGACCGATCTCAGTGAGTTCATTCGTAATCACTATGTACTTTTTCACTGTATTCCCGTTTGTTTTTGGTTCAGTATTTGTATTGAATATAACTATCCTCGTGCCTTCCATTTCTTAAATCACTCACATCACATTTCCCGAAGAAGAAATCATCTCATGTTATTTTTTATCAATTCCTTATGAAATGCACAAACTAATCTGATACTTCACAATCAACGTGTCATCGTTTTAAATTAATGGAATATCTCCTTTCAAACAGTTGATGACATATTCACGAAATTTTGAGAACACTCCAACTAAGAGATAATTTAATGACAGACTCAACTTCAAATTCAACCTAATGAACATCCAACATATTGATGTTAGTTAGTTTATTGGATTACTCGAGAAACGCTATTAATGTGGATGAGTTAGTAAATCCGTCAAGACTCTTTCACTCATTCAACAAGCATTTTCGAGCTTTACTCGATAACTTCATTAATAATGGAGATTTGTTATTGACTTGACCCCATTCGTCGACTTCAAATTTGAAATAGATAGGTGGAGAGGAGAAAACCACACTATGCGTTATTCATACACTGGTTAAGTATTTTTCACGATAAATGGTTACGACTTACGGACTGCAGTAAAACTACCTGGGTCAATCCCATTATGTAGACAAGAGCCTGGCAATAAACAAGGAAGTGTCGGACCTCAGATAATTATGTATTTAATGTATGTAATTTAATGAGGATTGAGGTTCTAAGGAAATCACGTAATGATACTCGTATGATATTTTTATATTAATTTAATCAAATTAAATAACCTGAATAATTTTTAAATACTAATTATATTTATTTACATTTATAATGTTATTCTATAGCTAGTTCTGTTTCGCTGACGCTATCTTCATGAGCCAGAGTATAAAATGAATTTTAACATAAAAATATATTTTTAAATTTCACCTGATATGCAAGTATTACAAACCGGTCCTCTCAACTAATATTGGCTAAAAGAGGGTATTTATGGCCTAATTTGGCATACACAATGAGATTGGCCCAGGTGGTTTTACTGCAGTTATATTTCGAAACCATTTATCGTGAAACAAACTTTATCTCCGGGAATCTGTACTAATATTATAAAGAGGTAAAATTTGTTTGTTTGTTTGTATGTATGTACGGGTAATCTTTGGAACTAGTGAACTGATTTTAAAAATATATTCACTAATGAGAAGCTTAACTATCCCTGAGTAACATAAGCTGTAATTCATTTTGATAAAAATTCGCTGCTTGGTTGCTTTATAGGCTTGCGCTAACCAAATGGTTGGTTATACGTGAAAATTCCGGTTTTCAGCTTTCATGCCTTTTTGAAAATATATATTTATACTAGCGGACCCGACAGACGTTGTCCTGTCCAATTTCTATGTTCCCTAAAATGTTTTTCCCAAAAATTTTCCCGTTATCCCATTTTTCTGTTACCCCTTTTTGTCTTTACCCCGTTATCCCGTTATCCCCTTATCCTGTCATCCCGTTTTTTCGTTATCCCGTTATTCCCGTTATCCCGTTTTCCTGTTATCCCATTTTTTCTTTACCCGTTATTTCGTTTTCCCCTTATCCCCTTATCCTGTCATCCCATTTTCCCGTTTTTTCGTTATCCCGTTATTCCCGTTATCCCGTTTTCCTAAAAATAAATAAAAATAGGCGTTGATCGTAGAAGGGTGAATTATAAGAGTAATATGATTTTTTTATTCTAAGTCATGACAAAATAAAAATAAAAATTTGCCAAAAAAATAGGGGTTGATCGTAGAAGGGTGAAAATTTAGGGTTGTATGTATTTTTGAATGCTGTATCATAAAAAAATAAAAACAAAAAATTTTGTCTAAAAAATAAAAAAAATTAAGGGGTGGACCACCCTTAACATTTAGGGGGATGATTTGTGAATCTAAACCATCCAGGGCGCCACTCAAACGCATACACAAAAATTCATTCAAATCGGTCCAGCCGTTTAGGAGGAGTGCAGTGACAACACACGTACAGTAGAATTATATATATAAAGATATAGATATAGATATATATATATCTTATATCTTTAAACGAGCAATTCTTGTATATATATTTCGGCCTTTTTAAATATAATATTATATATATATATATATATATATATATATATATATATATATATATATATATATATATATATATATATATATATATACATATATATATATATATCTAATATCTTTAAACGAGCAATTCTTGTATATATATTTCGGCTATCTCGGAAACGGCTTTAACGATTTGGATGAAATTTTGTATTTAGATAGGGTTTTGCTTTTTGAGTTCATCTATATAGGTGTCTTTCCTGAAATTTCACATACACAAAAAATATGGAAGGTTACGTTAGATCAGTCGAATTAACCAGATTCAACTACGACGTCTGGGATACCGGTAGGTTAGGTTAGGTTATAAAAAAATGTTTTTCTGTATTAAATTGCGTTTTTTTTCAGGAAAGACACGTATATGAGATGGCGTTATAACATTATCCGAATATTTCAAGTATCTCCGAAAAAACACGATTTTACAAAAAAAAAACAGCGAGCAAAGCTCGGTTGCCCAGGTACTATTACTATAACAGGGTAATTGTCTGTTTGTTCGAGCATCACCCAAAAACTACTGGACCGATTGTTATGAAAGCTTATGATTTAGACATAAAAACTGTAATGTATTTCACCTCGCTATGATGATGGAAACCGGAGATATAACAATCAAACCATATTTTTTCACAACCAAGTGCAACCAATATGAGGTGAGCACCCATTTCAAGTACGGGATAACGGAAAACGAAATAATGAGAAAGGAAAGAGACAGGGAAAAGGATAACGGAAAAGGATAACGGGAAACAGGATAACGGGAAACAGGATAACGGGAAACAGGATAACGGGAAACAGGATAACGGGAAAAGGATAACGGGAACAGGATAACGGGAAACAGGATAACGGGAAACAGGATAACGGGAAACAGGATAACGGGAAACAGGATAACGGGAAAAGGATAACGGGAAATATGATAACAGGAAACAGGATAACAGGAAACAGGATAACGGGAAACAGGATAACGGGAAACAGGATAACGGGAAACAGGATAACGGGAAACAGGATAACGGGAAACAGGATAACGGGTAAAAGGATAACGGGTAACAGGATAACGGGTAACAGGATAACGGAAAACAAGATAACGGGAAGCGCGCAAAGCCACAGGCATGATCTAGATGGAACAACACAAAGAAACACAATCTCAACATTAATACATAATAAAAAAATATTAAAAATATATTTTTTTTGCCAGTTTTACTAATAGAAGGATTCAATTACATTTTGCATTTGTTTCAAATGTGTTACCCAAATAGATGTCTTTCATCGGGAATTTTCCAAAACTCACGAAAAAGAGTTTGAATCCAATTTTTACTCACCGGCAATCAAAATGAACTACGAAATGTCCCTCAGATTAGTTTCGAATTCAATTGAATTCATCATCAGGACTCTCTGTTTGTTATGTCTGAATTTTATTTAATAATTTTATTGTTTTTAAATCGGTACGGCTTTTTATGGTGAGTACCTTTCAGTATTTGAATCGAACCTCTTTTATTGAATGTAGTGGCTAGTACCATTTTTAATTTGTAAACAAATCCATTGTTACAGCGACCTGATATGAATTTAATTGAATTCGAAACGTATGTGAGAAAACAATAGTTTTTTCTCGACATAATATTTATTGATCAACTCAACAGCGAACTGCGAAATGTCATTGAGAAATCCCTATTCAACTATAAAAATTGTTTGTTCATTCATTTTCAGACATAAAAAGATTTTGATATTGAATTTTTCAAAAGAAATAGAAAATGAAAGCCAAAAATTTCAGAAAAAATTACATTTCTTGGTTGGGGTTTTGGCACTTTGTTTTTTCATCTGCAATGATCTAGTGTTCTAGTGATTGCCGAATTAATTCCTTTTTAGCGACAAAGTTGCAGTACGGCTTTTGAACTTAGGTGAGTGAAAATTATGGTTCAAACTCTTTTTCGTATGAGCTGTAGAAATTTCCCAATGAAAGACATCCACTGATGTGATTGGAAAATATTTTTGTAACTGAAAGAACTGTTTGTAATTTCTGCAGATAAGAGTTTTTTTATTTTCAAATATTAATTATCAACACGAAATGGAAGATTAAAATTTTTTGTCAAATCTGTATGGGAACCGCAAAACAGCGAAGTTGGTTTTCACCTGAAAAAGCTACTGTGTTAGCAAAACATGTGAATTTAAATTTAAAAAAATGTGGAAATCTATTCGTGTGTTGTAGTAGGTAATTTTTATTGAGTAACGGCCGAATCAATCGAAAAAAAAGTGTGAATGCCGATTGGCCAGCTCATAACCAACCAGAATTTGACTTTAGTCAAAATGTCATAGTAGATACTTTTTGAAATTAATTGAGATGTTACATTTGGACAGTGTATCTGTTGTCACAGCTACAAATGTAATACTTCGTGATTCTGTTAGAATAGGAGAAGTATATGCTATCAAACGTAACCAAATATTTTTATTGTACGGTTTGGTTTTTCTCTCAAAAAAGTTTTTATTTTAAACCCTTCCTAGTGGTGCAAACACGGTTTTCATTGGCCGACTCACATTTAATTTCGAATGATACATGTCGATTAAGTCCACGTTGATTGACTGCAGGTTAAGAAGCATAAATAAGCAGCTGGCTTTGGAGATTACAGATATTTTGAAACAGTTCAAAATAACTTCGATCTATCCCATACTACGTAAAAACGTTGATGCTGGCAAATACGCTATTCACCCCAAGCCGAAAATTTTGCCTGAATTTCTATCGATCTTCAGATAGCACAACTTCTAGGAACTGAATTTGAATTTGAAATTTTAGCTCAAAGTTTTTGTTGTTTTTTTCCAAATACCAGTTCTAATTAGTTTTTCTTCGTATATTTAACTCAATGGAAATAATATTTCTATTACAGTATGAACACACGACGTTGATCAAATATCAGTGTGAAAATAGAAAAATAGTGGAACGTGTAGAAGACAAAGAGTCATCCTTAATGTTTTTCAGAATAATGAACAAAATAACCTTCCTAATATTTCTCCACATAATAGAAAAGTAATACTAATTCCCAGCGTGTTTTAAACTTTCCTAATTTGGGTATTCTCGGCACTTTTATTATGGATTTGACCTACAATATGAATACTGGATCATTGAGTATGTAGAAATTATGCTCCGAACAGAATACTAATGGCCAAATTTCCGAACTATCCGTACTACAGTATCACAGTGAAGGAAAGTTCAAAGGTTACTTTTTGATCTGTGTATTCGCCGATGCTTTTCACGGAAATAAGTTCTCAGACGAGCTCCGACTGTCTAATAAACCACGCAATTAAGAAAAAAAGTTAGCTTATTTAGTATTCTGCCTCGGTTTACCAATTTCAGTGAAAAACGAGCCGATAAAATATTTGAATTAAATTCGTTCGATCCCCCGGAACACTGAATGCCCGGAGCTAGATGGATTTCAAGTGTTATCGTAATTTTAGGGGGATCACGTAAAACATAACAGCGACGAGAAGAGCCGAGAACAGCCAGCCAACCCTTCCAATCAACAGTCAAATGATCAAAGAATGCAATAAATCAATTCACTCTTTTTTTCAATGTGCATTCGAATGGAATATGAAAAAATCAATAACGAGCTTCATTGCTTTCAACATAAAAATGTATAGATTCTACTGAAAAATCATACGCTAAGCGGGATTCTCACTTGTCAGATTAGATTTCGCAGCTATACCGTGTGTCCGTCCATTCAGTGCGTTATTCTTGGATATTTTGAAAGTAATAACATATAGAGAAAAACTTTTTCAGTTACCGAAGTTGACTTTTTCAAACATATTCACAACTGTACAGCGTGTTTTACAAAAGCGGGACCACTTGAAATCGACTGAATGTGATTTTTTGTCGAGGAACAACGTTTCTTGACATGGTTTTTAGGGTAACCTTCCACAGTCTGAAAATGAAAATATAATCAGGAAAATATATACAAGTGTAGAAGGGCAAACTAATTAGTTCACCCTGATAAGTTCACCAAATTATATTTCCTAAAGAAAAATGATCCAATTAGTCAGTAACTTGCAGTATTCTGAATTTACCTATAAAAAAAATAGTAAAAATTCAAAAGATACTTCTCTATATAGTTTCTGATTGACGTATCGGGGACTATATCTGTCCCCGTTCTCAAAATCTTCTAAATCTCCTTTAATAGCTTGAATAATTTGTTTTCTTCAAGCTATTAAAGGAGATTTAGAAGATTTTGAGAACGGGGGCAGATATAGTCCCCGAAACGTCAATCGGAAACTATATAGAGAAGTATTTTTTGAAATTTTACTATTTTTTTATAGGCAAATTCAGAATACGGCAAAATACTGACTAATTGAATCATTTTTCTTCAGGAAATATAATTTGGTGAACGCAGTAACTTATCGAAGTGAACTAATTAGTTTGCCTTCTACACTTGTATAGATTTTTAAAATATATTTTCATTTTCAGACTGTGGAAGGTTACCCAAAAAAAACATGTATAGAACCGCCTGTATTTTTGCCGAAATTAATTCCCCATTTTTGCCTATTCGTCGATGTGAAGAAAATCAAAATATGTTGCGGTGTTGCAAACTTTATTTTCTCTGTTTTACCACTATTGCAGGATTATTATGAGAAGGACCTAGTTTATTAATTTAGTTACATTTCGAAATTATTTACATGATGCTACAATTCGATCAAATCAGACGAAATTTATTTTTTCAAAAGGAAAACCGTGTATACTCTATCGCTAATATGGTTCTATAAGTTTATTTTTATTGTTCGCAGTATTCCCAAATTGAACATCAATTTTCCTAATTAACTTTTTTTTAATTTCAACTCTGATGGCCCAAATCATCACATCAGTGCCTTGTCTTTCATTACAAGCTTTTATTTAACTTCACTTGTTAGTTTGTTAGTTAGTATGTTAGTGTTAGTTTGAGACAAATCTTGCAACTGAATTTTGACCCACTTTTAGATGTCCGATTAATGTGAAATTTGGCGAGTGTTCATAATTCCGGTGACAATGATTTGTTAGAGAAAAAAACAAAATGGCGGCTACAAGAGGGCGGACGAAATTTGTGTTTATGGTCCGATTCGATTCAAAATTGGAATGTGGGGGTTTTTGGGGTCGAAGATCATGAACTTTCTGGCGAAATTCATAAAATCAAAATGGCAGCTCCAAGATGGCGGACGATCTCTGTGATATTCAAAATTGGTATGTGGAGGTTTTCGAGGACAAAGATCAAGATTTTTTTTGTCAAAATTCATGAATTCAAGATTGCGGCTCCAATATGGCGACGAGTTTTTTTTTTTTTAATTTTTTTATTACACTATTCAACAGATACAAGATCCAATTACAGAATAGGAATATACAGTATGAACTATTACCTATATACATTAATATAAATCATTGGACAAAAACAGAACAGTCCAGTTTTTTTATGGAGTCCACACTGCAACAAAAAGTTTTGTGATTATAGTCCAATTCCAATAAAAATTGAATGAAAATGATAAAAAAAAAATTTTTAGGTTGTCGCGTATATAAAATACCTATTTTTGCGCGGCAAAATATTGAATCTGTTACTCACAGAATAACCTAGGTAAAACAATTGAAGAAATTATTTTTCCTTTTTATTGCATTTGTATAAAAGCTTGTCTTAATTTTTTTTATCATTTTTATTTTATATTTTATCAATGATTCCGCAACTCCAAACAAATTATTCATCATAAGGAAAATTTCAATTCATACAGCAGTCAAATGGATGAATATTTGCTTAAAACATTTCCCATTAGCAATTCAAATCAGGATGACCACGCTGAAGAGATTTTTGTACTTACAGAAGATGATAACGAGAGAAGAAATGATTTGGTTAATTGGCACAAAATGAAATGAGACTTTTTTCCTTGAAAAAGTTTTTTTGATTGTTAATAAAGTGAGATAATTTTATTTTTTCAGAAATGGAAGAGCAGTTGCCTCCTTCTCTGGAAAGAGGCCACTGAATTCCGCCTTTTCATAATTTTTTGAGTGAAGACATATTATTATTGTCGATTTAAATTATTGAATGTTTTTCTGCACTATTCAATTCATTATTTTAAATGATAAAAGTTTTCTTTAAGATAATGCATCGTTAAAATCGACAAATAACATTGTTACAACGTTTTATTTAACAATTAAAAAAATCGATTTCTCTAGAAAAAAAAAATTCAGATTTGAATTGAAGAAAAACTAAAAAATTCATGCATTTTTCTGCTTGTTATAATTGTTTTAAATTTTGATTTAATTATACTCTCAACTTAGAGCCTCCATATCTTCGTTAATTTTGAGAATGGCAAAAAACACCATTTGTATGTAACATTTTATGATCCAAAATTTTTATTCCAGTTTTTTTCTAGTTCTTGGCATTTTTGAATTATTTTGAAAAAACACTTCGGTAATATTTTTTCAACCGTAAATTCAGAGACTACTCCAAAAATTGGCCCTGCTATAGTGGTGAAAATAGGAAAATAAATTATTTTTTGAATTGATGCTGCCGATACTTGATGAAAATCCATATTAAAGCAAACAAAAACACTCACTTTACTATATGATTTTCACCAAACTGCGCTTACAAAACCACGAAACGTGACTGAGAAATCTGATAAATCTGGAATATATAATTAACTTGTGGCCCTTGTGCAAGGTTTTGCATAGGCCAAATACGCAAAACATAGGAACTGTTTTGTCAATGGAAAAATTCAAGTTTTGCTACTCACCTCTTGACTGAAAAACATTGCATAAATGCAAAAAGTTGCCATATTTGCAACTTATATAATTTTCCTTTGTTGAATTTGTTTTACTAAAGATTAAACAGGTAATGGTCCTATTAAATAGGTACTTATTGAATTATCCTTAGTATCATTAATATCTTCAATTAGATTTATATACCTAGTACTATCTGTCTTGATTATCTATCTCCAACTGAAGAAGCTATTGTATAGCGAAACACGTGTCGTGGTTTTGTAAGCCCAGCTTAGTGAAAAATCATTTAGTGAAGTGAGTGTTTTTGTTTGCTAAAATAAATTATATCTTGGCAACGCCTCAAAAGAATTCCATTTTCTTTCCATCCTCGAAAAGGCAAAAGAATCAATTTCGTGTAAAAAATACATAGAGTTCTATTTGAAAAAAGTCGACTTCAAGTTGTCCGATTTTGTGAAACACCCTGTACAGTTGAAAATATTTTCGAAATAGGTAACTTCAGTAACTGAAGAAGTCTTTCCTGTATGTTATAGAAGAATTACGCACTAAATGGACACACGGTAGATAGACAAGCGTAAAAATCAATTACCTCCAGCAATAGCAGCATTTTAACTCCGGTTTCTTAGGATAGTAACATATTGAACCGCTCCCCAAACACTGGCTGTTTTAGTATTCCTTGAGCATCTCAGTATTTACAACTTGGTAGAATAATATCATCCCATTGTTTGTCATCTCGACATTTCAAAACCAAGCACGAACCTCAGTTTTATCAGAAATACAAAATTACTTCTAAGGCAGAAAGATGCGTAGTACAAGTATACTGCGAATCCTTTCGTCACGTCGAAAACTTTCAACCAAGCAAAATTACACCACATTACCGTTTAGGCGACATCCAACCAATAAACATTCACTTCCTTCCCAAGGTATCGAAATAAAATTTAATGGGTACATCAGGCAGGCTTATCTTCCGTTACTTTTTGGAAGTGCTCAAAAGTATAACATATTTTCCGTTTCATTCATGTCGTAGAACAAACGGATGATGGCCGTTTGATACTTATTCTTCCAACAAAATGAGACTCGGGAGAAAACATGCATTGTCGATTTCCGTTACCCTCGAATAGTGAGCAAATTATTTGAGACAAAATCATGAAATCAAGACAAGAATCTGCATCTCTACTTGTTCGACGGTAATGACATTTTGTAAAACATATTTTATACACTTCCAATCTAATGGACTTGAAATTTTGTTCTATACCGAGTGACACAGGATATCGGGCCACCCCTGTAACTTCTGCATTCGTGAACGGATTTTTCTGAAATTCGGTACAGTTATATAAGCAACCATTTCGGATTTGATCACATTACAATCCAATATGGCGGACCGGTTTTTCTGCAAAGCCAACAACTTTGTTTTTTCAAATAGAACACCCTGTATATGTTTACATATTCAAGTTCAACAGGTCAAAACAAGTCCAAACCTTATGTCAAATGTCATTTTTTTGAAACAATTGAAATTAAAATTGTTTTCTTATTTTACCTCGTGGATAAATGAGATTTGGTCAAGGCTATTCACAATGAGTCGCTCATAACAGAGAAACATAATTTTTTCTGAAAAATTATTTTTTGTGTCATTTATTGATGAATTGATTCAGTCACATCACATTTTGATCAAAAATTATTTTTTTCAAATGAAACCCCTATGAGCCACATTCATTAAGGAAAAAAATTACATATCATTTTTGTATTTCGGTGCAGTAACAAATTGTATACATTCAAAAATCTACAACTAGTTCATGAGTTTTCTGGCAGTTCGAATAATTTTTCAACTTAGTAAGCTGTGGAAAACAACATTTCTGAATCTTGTCAACTAATTGTGGAGAGAAGATTCCCAAAAGAACCCAATAATGGAGAAGATGATCGTAAGTGAGGAGGCAGAAATGAATGTTTTGCTTATGTTGATTTTGATCCAACCGCTTCGACGCGGGAATTGGAATACCAATGCAATGTCAGTCGAGAAAACGCTAGAAGAATTAAAAAAAACACCATTATCGTGCTTATAAATATAACTTAGACAATTAGTTGACAAGATTCAGAAATGTTGTTTTCCACAGCCTACTAAGTTGAAAAATTATTCGAACTGCCAGAAAACTCATGAACTAGTTGTAGATTTTTGAATTTATTCAATTTGTTACTGCACCGAAATACAAAAATGATGTAATTTTTTTCCTTAATGAATGTTCTAGAGATACAGGTAGGTGGCCCATAGGGGTTTCATTTGAAAAAAATGAATTTTTGATCAAAATGTGATGTGACTGAATTGATTAACCAGTAAGTGACACAAAAAATAATTTTTCAGAAAAAAATAAGTTTTTCTGTTATTTGCGACTCATTGTGAATAGCTTCGACCAAATCTTATTTATCCATGAGGTAAAATAAAAAAACAATTTTAATTTCAATTGTTTGAAAAAACTTACATTTGACATAAGATTTGGACTTGTTTTGACCTGTTGAACTTGAATATGTAAAAATATACAGGGTGTTCCATTTGAAAAAACAAAGTTACTGGCATTTCCAGAAAATATTGGATTGTAATGTGATCGAATCCGAAATGGTTGTTTATATAACTGTACCAAATTCCAGAAAAATCCGTTCACGAATGCAGAAGTTACAGGAGTGGCCCGATATCCTGTGTCACCCGGTATTTTGGGTTTAATTTCCCCCCGGAAGTATAAAACGTTAGTTACCTGTCCCAAGAAGGGCAAATTACTGAATTTGGCCCGATACTCTACTACGTTTTTGGTATTCTGGATTCTAAAAAAAAAACTGATGTGCGGTCGGGGGACCCCTGTCAGGAATGAAGTTCCTTACGCTTTTTTTTTCTTCTCTTTCGATACTCTTTTTGACGTTGAGCATGATTTCACTAATGTCTCTCTGTAATGTATATAAATAATAAACACAATTCCACGCTCATGTGCTACAAATACACGAATATTTTCAAAGACCAAACGGAGCTGCCGTAAAATGAGGTACTACCAAGCCAGAGGTTCGAGGTTCAATCCTCAACACGACCATATTTTTTTTATATTTATTTAAATTTTATGTTTGCTGTGAGTACTAACATTTTAAACACATTTCATTCGGTTACTCGATTGGCTAGGTTTTCTTCAACTCTAAATGTAATTCGATATGGAGATTTAGATTGTTTATGTTTGTATATTTTCATCACGTAAGGAAAAAGCGTTATGCTCCCTCCATGGGTCCAACGATCCAATAAATCAATTGATACCGAGGTAGCAGAACATGTTGCCCATCAATCTCATGTATCCACCATTTTTGTTTTTTTTTCTCAATATGTTTTCCTTTGAAAGTTGACGTTTTCTATTCCATTACATTTAATTGTCATTATTCCATGTAATACTATAGGTAAAGTTTTCCCAATATCAATTGCAGAAGCATAAAAAAGTCTTGCGGCGAAATTGTGTGAGCAGCAGTGGCGGAGATAACTAATTTTATTTAGATATTTTAAGATTTCAAAAATACTTCATAAATAGTGAAAAATGAAAAAAAATTAAAGACAAGCTTTTATTTATACAAATACATTAAGAATGAAAAATAATTTCGTTCATTGTTTGATGTAGGTTACTAGAATATCCTAAAACGTATTTCGATCGGCACACACCAAGACCACAGACGCTACTGGTTTTTAATGTTTCTGAGCTATGAAAACACAAATATAACGCGTGATTTATGACCTCCCATCGTATAGACACGCCTACAAGCATCGATGTTCGACTTGATTGGCCCAGACGAATCGGTTGTAGAACAGCGACAGCCGTCACTCACGTCCACGTTGACTATCGGCTCTTTTGATCTACCGTCTGCCGACGGAAAATGTTTACGAGTAGTACAGATTATTTTTCGTACAGTTTCTTGGCATATACGCTCGTGTTAGCGAAGTGAGTTTTTATTTGCTCCCTATAGAAACAGCTTCTGCAATTGATATTGGATGGACTATACCTATATATCCTTTTTCCAAACTCCCGCGCCACAGTTAAAGGTATTTTATTCCTGATAATACTATTCGTTATATTATATCAAATTGACGTGCCACATAGTCAATGTAAACCATTAATCCAACTTCGGCATACAAAAAAAAAAAGAAATTATGTTCAAAAAAGGATATAATCATCTGAACACACATTATAAAGAAATATAAAAGAAACAAAAATATCTTCCACGTATTACCACTCAACGGTAATATCCCACTTGTATTCGTATAGATATCCTACCGCTCATGTATCATTTTAAATTTACCGCAAGCAGAACAGCTGTTCCAATGGTTTCGTTCACCTTCGGAATCGTATGAGCAAGGGCTAGACGCTTGTCACACAAACTCGTATATAATAGAAAGAGACAGAGATAGAGAGAGAGAGGAAGTCGCGGGGCATAACGCTTTTTTCTTACGTGACGATTTCTACCAGTTAACCCTTACCGCAATCCGCGTAAAGGAACTTCCTTTCAAAAATTTCAAATTGGTTAGTAACGTACCGTTTGAAAATGATTTGCCTGAAATTTTCCACAACAAAAGTAATATTGGAAATTCTTAATACAAAATATACTTCCTTTGATGACTTTTTTGCGAATCACTTCGGTTTCCTTTGTGAAATCTTAGTTTTTGGAGAATACTTACAATTTTAAATGGTTCACATGATGTTCAATTCAACACGATCTATTTTGTACGAAATTTCTGTAGTTCCACCTCCTTTTTCAGTTTAACAAAATACAGAAAGTTTTATTTAAATTTTGTTCTTGTCATTTTGTTTATGCATAAGAATTTCCCTATTCGTGTTTTGAATGTATACATGGTCACGTTTGACATGATTCTATCCAAAATTTGTTATCTAGGTGTTTTAGATTCAGAGATTGAAAATCTGTTGTTGACATATTCAATAATTCAAATTGGCGGCTTAAAGAAAATCTGTTTTTTGAGGAAACAGATTATACATTTTTGGTACGAAATTCGAGAATTCGAAATGGCAGTGTAAGGTTTTGTCATTATTTAATTAGAATTTAACAAACAAACAACTAAAAATGTGAATAAGTGCAAGGGGAACATTATTTCAAAGAAAATGCATTGTGAAGGCAAAAATAAGTATTTTAGCAAATGTGTGACGTGAATTATTATGTTTAAAAATCAGTGAATAACATATTTGGTGCACGGTGTCATTAGTTTGAACCCAAAAAATATTCTTGCGCCTCCAGCATTTGAACCTGTTTACTGATATAAGAAAAGAGTAAATTAAGCCACAAAACTTTCAAAAATGTATTCTTTTATATCCAATGCATTCGAATGAAAGCTTCTATTTTCCACTTATTTTTTAATTAAAGCAATGAAAACACGAGTTGTCATAAATTCAACATATCCACGATAACACGGCAGCTGTGAACTAACTCTTGGTTGAAATCCAGGGGTGGGAAATCAGATTTTCCCTCAGCTCCGTTGTGTGAATACGCTGCAAAATTTGGTAATTCTATTAACTCCCAACCAACGTGAATGGTTGAGTCGTTCCGAGACTTGAAATTCTCTCGGGAGTAAACAAATCACACAGCCGTATCACAGTGTACATGAAAACATATCTAAGTCCTGGATTTTGTCATTCGTATCGCAAAGGATATGACCGCAAGGTGAAATGCCTCATCTACAGATGTCTAGGTGAGCCAATATTGCTTGCTCTCTCTTCAATTTAATTAGATATTTTCGCGTTGCCGCTGAAGTAAAATAAATTCAGTCATAACTTCTCTAGCACACAAACGGTACACGTACACACCAAGACATTTCTACGACAACTTGGTTTAACATATACGAACACTATATATATATATATATATATATATATATATATATATATATATATATATATATATATATATATATATATATATATATATATATATGAGGTTATTCTTGGGTCCATTTTGAGAAAAAAACTTCGCATGAACATATGTCCTGAAGGTCTTAACTTTTGAACTACAGGGTGCTAAAAGAATTAAGAAAAAATTATTTTTTATTACGATAACTTTGTTATGACCTTTGATATTTTTGTGAAGCGTACTACACATTTATTTAAGAGAATAATTTTTAAACGATAAAATTATAAAATTAAAGTAATCTAAATACATTTTGGAATGCCAACACAAAATTATCCTGAACGCAAAAAGAAATAAATCAAATCAGATGTTCAGAATGTGAACCTCCTGCAAATATGGATGCCTCTGCTCTTTTTCTTATGGACTCACGTAATCTTTGGAAAATGCCGAGACTGTTTCTAATAGTTTCGCAAGAAACTATGATGCGATTTTTCAACTGCTCTTCAGTACGAATTGTTGTGCTTTAAACCAATGTTTTAAGATGACCCTACAGGAAATAATCTTAACTATTGAGGTCTGGGGACCTAGGTGGCCATGCCTGTGATCCTCCGCGACCTATCCAGCGATTATTGTAATTTTGGTATGAATATTCGCGCGCGAGAGCACTGAAGTACCCTGGCGCTCCGTCGTGCATAAACCACAGTCGATTTCTTACTAAAATAGGAACATCTTCCATCAAAGCTGGCAATTCTTCTTCGAGAAACTACCGTAATTATGCCCATTCAACCTCGCATGAAGAAAATAGGGTCCAATTAAATAATCACCGCATATTCCAGCCCACACGTTAACGGAAAACTGCTCCTGGTGACGGGATTCCAAGATTGCATGTGGGTTTTCTTCAGTGCAAAAATGATTATTGTGAAAGTTTTGTTGGCGTTTCAGGAAAAATTGGCCTCATCGGCGAATAAAATTCAGTATCAAATAATGGATTTTCATACACTTTTTGAAGAAAGCATTGGCAAAAGTTCATCCGTAATGGAAAGTCGCGAGCAGTAGCGTCTGAACCCGTTGGATATGGTAGGGATATAATGAAAAGTCATGGAGATATTCAAATAGTTCCCAATTTTTCATGTACTTAATCCGGGATCTTTCTCAATTGAATTCAAAACCATTACCTCAATTTCTGGTGTTCTTACAGTACTTTGTACGCCTTTCAGACGATTGTCTGGTTAAAAAAAAGAGAAAAAAACGTATTCAAGAAAATTGGTAAACAATAACGCTAACCAATCCAAAGCTCTATGGGCATGTGTTGACGAAATTTGTAATCGGTCCAAATCAGAAACCATAATTGAAAAAATCAACTCAACCGATGGTACACTCATAGAAGACAAAAAAACATTTCCAATAGTTTCAATCAGTACTATAGTACCTTAGGAAAGAAATTCGCAGATAAAATACAAGCCCCCGATAAAAAACCATCATGGAACTAAAATTAAAAAAAGCTCCAGGCCATGATAATTTACGTGCAGAAACTCTGAAAAAATTATCGAACGAAATAAGAGCTCCGCTAACCCACTTAATCAATTGCTGCTTTGATAGAGGCTACTATCCTAGAAACCTCAAAGTTGGAATCGTCAAGCCACTTTACAAAAATGGAGATAAACTAGGGTAAACAAAGGGTTGGCATCGGAGGTGAACTGAGCAATAGTATGTTCGTAACTTACGTAACTTACGGGGTGCCGCAAGGGACAGCACTAGGTCCACTCCTGTTCACATGTTCAATGGCTTATTGAATCTCAACATAAAAGGGAGGATCTTAAGCTTTGCTGACCACACAGCAATATTCTATGAATCGAAATCATGGGATACATTGTAATCGCTAGCGGAGGACGACTTTAAAATAATAGCAAAAATGGTTTAGACATAATACCCTCACAATCAATCTGGAAAAAACAAAATATCTGCCATTCACATCATACTCGAGTGGATTACCTAATCTGGGACCGTTGAACATTGGTCCCCAATCACATATTCCTGAAGCCGATTCGATAAAATATTTAGGTATCATAGTCGACCGACACCTCAAATGAAACCTTCGAATGAAGAATATAATAAAAAAACTAAGAGGCATGCTCTCAAGACTCAAATACCTAAAAGACTATCTTGACACTGAACATCTTACTGTAATACTACGTATTCGTACAATCACAACTTATGGAATAATAGGATGGGGAGGTGTAAATGATACTCATCTTGAACGTTCTCCAGAGGTGGATTCTGAGAATAGTATTCGGTAAGCCACTCTTATTTCTCAATGATCAATTATATGTATTGTCTGATATGTACGACGTGAGACAACTTTTATGTGTGCCCATGCTCACCAATCTAAAAAAACTTCCGAACAAGTGACCCATAACTACACCACCAGACATAGATCGCAACTACTACCACGTTGTGAAAAAACAATAGGTCAACGTCACTGTGACTATCTTGCACACAGACTATACAGCTTGATACCTAGCCCGACAAAAGGCATAGATAATTTAAACTTATATAGAAATATCAATACTAAGAAAGAATAAAAACTGCTTTATACAACCATAATGATCTCAAACATAAAACGGTATAAATGGCTCCATAATAGATGCAATGATTTTATATATATATATATATATATATATATATATGTGTGTGTGTGTGTATTTATGTCTCGTTTGTCTCAACATAAAACCCTACTGTTAATTATATATTTACCCTACTAGTATATGAATGCGTTTACATATTGCATGTTATGTTATGTTATATTATTTATTACACTACATTACTTTTGTCATAACTTACACTACTTTATTATTATTATCTTTGTCATCATTACATTGTATACATACGAAACCATGTACAAGCGATAGTCCTCCTGAACTAAAGCTTCTGTGGTACCCCATGTTTATTTGCTATAACCACCTTTATTATATAAACACTCTTGTTTGAATGAACTTTATTCTTATTATTATTATTATTATAAAACTCTTCTTTTCGCACAATGCATGTTTGAAAATGTTCGTGCACCCGGAATATTTCTATTTGGAAAGCGGTCTTCATACAATCGCCTGGCTTCCAGTGCGTTACCATTAGCAAGCCCATACATGTAATGCATTTCTGCAAACTCATAATTCGTAAAATACGTGACAACTAGACTAAGTAGACAACTGACAAAACTGTTCATGATTACAAATCAAAATCTGCTTCTTACCTACTAGATATGTTTTTAATCCTCGATAATACCCAATTTCATAACAACGTGCAAATAAATGAATTTTATTTTTTTATGCGAAAAACGAGACAGATCAAGATACCAGATTTGCTCAGAAAGGAATGGAGATTTCAAAAATAATTTTTACTTTGAGAAAAGCAGTGCGTATAACTTTTCTCTTTAAAATAATTCACCCGCACGAACGCCAGTGTTAAAAAGTTATGTTGAACAGCAGAAAATGCCTTTTGATGCATATAAGATGCGTACTACGTTTCACAAAAATATCTAGGATCATACAAAAATTATCACTAAACAAAATATTTTTTTCTTAAAACTTTGTCACACTGTAGTTCAAAAGTTAAGATCTTTAGGACATATGTTCATATGAAGTTTTTTCCTCAAAATGGACCCAAGAAATAACCTCCTTGAATATTGGCATGTTATTAAGAAACACCCTGTATTGTATATTCATCGAACTGAGTTAATAAGCACGCTGCTTTTTTCTTCAGCTCTCGTCACCAACTTCTTGATTTTATATATCACTGAGATAAAAGCGTAGGAGCTCATTTTGGGCGCACTTCATAAAAAGGAAATTCCAGGAAAAAAGCACACACATAAGCAGCTTACTTGAAAATCTAACAAAACCGAATTTGAGCAATAAATCACAAAACCACTGCGCCATTTTGAATTTCGAAAGTCGATATGAAGTTACGCGACCCCCAAAAACCCATATATATCGATTTCTAGATTAATTGGATCGTAAATGACAAAATTCCCCATTTGGGAACCACCATATTGAATTTTCATAATTTCTTTCTCGTGTTGTTACGAGAATCATGTGGGCATACCGAATTTCACGTTAATTGCGAGATTGCTTACAGACATACATATACACAAACATACATACTTACAAGTGAAGGCTAATATGAAGCGTGTGAAAAGAAGAGAAAACATTCATGTTGAAGTGGATGAACTTGCATTTCCTTTCATCCATTTCAGTTTCGAACTCCCGTTACACAGTAAAGTGAGATGTACAACCGAAGGATATTCGATGTTTCATCGGAGACTATCGAAAGTGGTTTATGTATGAGACAAGTTCATATTTTATGTAACATACAAGAGGCGGTAAGAGAATATCTAACTCCAAGAAGGGCGAGTTACTTCATTATTGAAAAGTGAATTGAAACATCAATGTGCATTGTTTAGATCCGCTTCATCAACAGGAAATAAAACATGAATAGTACTTGTTTCAATTAGAGGAAATTATCTTATAACCTATATTTTGAACTATGAACTACAAAAGAACACTCTTCCATTTCCCCCATTTCAATTTCCGCAATAATTTCAGATACTTCAAAATATCCGGGAAAATCTCTCTCTGTTTCCAATTAATTGAGAATATCGGAAAATTATTACCATAGCAACGAGTCATAATCAAATAGACTATTACCATGTCTATAAAAATCCACATCTCCATAACAATCTGGAGCTCCGGATGAGATTTTTATCTGAGTTTATTGAGTTCCCTTCAATCCTATTACAGTAAAGTATCTTACCCTGATTAGATGTTTACGAATTCAATATAATCCGTTTAGTATTCATCAGTTTCATTCACATGTTCATCTGTTCTAATAATTGAAGTAAGTAGAAGTTAAAAAAAAGACAAATATCCTCTCCACACTTATTATACATACTGCATGATATAAATATGTGACACATAATGGAGAACTGATTTCATAGACCATAAAAATTTCTTATTCTTCAAGACTGCTTTTACTACTACCTATACAATAGGTGTATGTTGAGTCATATCAGAAAACAACTACTTTCTTGGCTAATTTCTTTGTAAAATTGCATTATATCCGAAGGATGATCGTGCAAAGTCCTACATGGCTACCTTGAAAATGTTTGTTGCGAAATCGATAAATATTAACCACCCCATCTGTACAACAGACAATGATTAATGTCTTTGAACCCGAATGCGATAAACATTACTCGAGAAATGTCTTGAATATCAAGCTAGATATATGTGACACATATTAGACAATTTTGACTATCTATCATGATTCATAGTTGATTCACATGTACAAATATAGGTAGCGTCCCTAGAAGAGAGATATAAACTTGTTGAACGTTGTTAAGGTTTGGGGGGAAAACTCCATGTTGACATCGAATAATAACAAAACAAATTCAACTACGTCCAGAGAACTGAAAAATGAATTTAATGAACTGAGCCACTTGAATTGGCTTAGAAAAGAACAGAGTAATCAATCCAAGAACACTGTGAAAAATTAAAAAAACAACAAATGAAAAGTTTGAATAAGAATAGAAAATTGTTTATAGTGACCTGATATTAAATGCTGAAAACTACATAAACAATATGGGAGCTAGGTAACTTGAAATTAAATAAAAAGAAAGTTTTTCATAATTAAATCAGCATCTGTATAAATAACGAAATTAAATTAAATAAATGTCATATCGCAAACACCATCGCAGACTTTTTTGCAGACTCAGTAAGTGATGAATATGCCTATCAAATCCCAAGTGTCAGAAATTGTACATTACCTAGAATTAACTATAATCCATTCTTTTCTTGACATGGTTTTTTGGGTAACCTTCCACAGTCTGAAAATGAAAATATAATCAGGAAAATCTATACAAGTGCAAACTAATTAGTTCACCCCGTTATTTACTGCGTTCACCAAATTATATTTCCTAAACAAAAATGATTCAATTAGTCAGTAACTTGCCGTATCTGAATTTGCCTATAAGAAAAATTGTAAAAATTCAAAATATACTCCTCTATATAGTTTATGAATGACCTTTTGGGAACTATATCTGTCCCTGTTCTCAAAATCTTCTAAATCTCCTTTGATAGCTTAATTTGTTTTTTTCTCTTGCAGGGTCTTTGTAGCTTTTTCAAATGACGGATGTTTAAATTGACGTATTGCTCATTTGATATATGAAAAGCAGTTGTTATTGGAAAGAAGAATGGGGTTCTTTCATCAAGATTTTCGTCCTAATCCATTCAATCGTATGTGATGTGAGAATATGTTCTGTAATTTTGTATCCGGTTATTTGTCGATTTCTGATGCAACTCCGATGTTCACTCTGGCGCACTTCTAATGGTCTTGACGTTTCCCCTATATAACTATCACTATACGAACAAGGTATGTTATAAACACAGTTTTTGGTACTTTCTTCGGCTTTTTTTGGTTTTGTTTGTGTTAGTATTGATCTCAGTGTGTTTGTTGTTCTAAATGATGTTCTCACATCATACCTATGTCCAATCGTTTGATCTTCTCAGATAATCATGAGACTACATCAAGAGAGGAGAAAATTGAAAGAAACGGCCTGTATTCTATTTCCACTAACAACTGCTTTTCAACAAATTATGTTGAATTGGACCATACATGGTTACCTCTACTTAAAGAAGAAGTGAGAAATGGCAGAATGCTAATAAACTGATCTGAACAACACCCAATATATCAAATGAGCAATACGTCAATTTTTTTTTTTTTGGCAGATCTCAATTGACATTCGTTATTTGAAAAAGCTACAAACACTCTGCGAGAGAAAAAAACAAATCACGCTATTAAAGGAGATTTAGAAATTTTTGAGAACGGGGGCAGATATAGTCCCCAAAACGTTAATCATAAACTATCTTTTGAATTTTTCTGTTTTTTTGATAGGCAAATTCGGTATACGACAAGTTACTGACTAATTGAATCATTTTTGTTTAGGAAATATAATTTGGTGAACGCAGTAACTCATTGGGGTGAACTAATTAGTTTGCCCTTTCTACACTTAGATTTTCCTGATTATATTTTCATTTTCAAACTGTGGAAGGTTACCCAAAAACCATGCCAAGAAACGTTGTTCATCCACAAAAAATTACATTCATTCAATAACCCATGCTTCTTTGAAACATATGATCAGAACGAAAAATTAAATTTCTATAGGACAGTTTCCAAATATCTTATAAATATCAAAAATCGGTATATAAGAAGGGTGATCCACAAAGAATTGAAAACTATAGAGCAATGTATATATGAAATGTGTTGTACGTCCCTTGTATATCTGTAGTTGTATTTTATATATAAAATGTGTTGTATTTTTTCCATTTTGAACTCTATAATATTTTAATGCTAATAGGCTACTAAATGTAATATAATAACTTGCCATATACAAGCTTTGCATGGCTCCAAATGGTTAGTAAAGAATTGAATGGAGTTGATGAGGTAGAGATGTAGAGATATTAGTTTGATAAAAATGTGACGAGAGAGGAGATGGAAGAACTTGTTTGACTAAAAGGACTATTAAATTAGTCTTCCATAACCTAGTATCGCGATTGTGTAGTGCTCTATAGCGATCAGCCCAAAACCAGAATTCTTCAAACTTTGTACCCAAATCAGAAATCTCGAATAAAGTTGTTGCATTTTGTAGTGCCAAAGTAGAAAACAAAAAGGTAAGATCCCTACGGATTTCCCTAACCCTAAGTTCTGTAATTCATCATCATTTTCAGGTAGAACCACAAACAGATTAAATGAGCACCTCGTGCTTCTTGTATCAACTCAACTTTTTCTACATATGAAATCACCGATTTTCTCTGATTTGAGCCAGTGATTCTATTCGTATGGAGTCACAGATCTACTTTGAGAGAATATATGGGAGGTACTAGGACGTTAGGGTTCTGTACTAGAGACTTTCTGGCTGCATCTTCGGCATCATCGTCAACTTGAAGTTTTGATGAACGATTTGACAATGAGCTGAGCTAATTCCGCAATAGTTTCATTTCCGTTACATTTTTTTCAAGTAGTTGGGATTAATGTTGGAATTGAGAGATTCCTCAAAATAGAAAAAAACGATAATCTATAAGGCTAGTACTGTTGAGATATATATATATATATATATATATATATATATATATATATATAATATATATATATATATAAATATATATAATATATATATATATATATATATATATATATATATATATATATACATATATATACTAAAAATCACCAAGCAAGAATAGGATGGAACTAGAATAAAAACAGTATACTTATACTTAAAAGTGCTGGCAAATGTATTCGGTTGTATTGAACAAATTTCAATGATTGATCCCTTTTATATACTAGCGTTTTCATCCCAGGAATACTGTGATATGATTATCAGAATAGTGTGGTGGAATAAAAGAAAAAACTTATATCCAGTTCAGTTGAAATGCATTTTTTTCAGCAGGCCATAGAAAATGTGCTCACTAAAACTGACCGTAACCTGACCAACACAAACCCGTGTATTCAAGTCCATGTACGGTACGGTAAGGTTCATGTCGGTTGCGGAACGGTGTAGTAGGCGTTGTTCTATTATAAATAACCTGAACAATAATATTTTGCATGTGTCGGAACGATCACGATCATGGCACTGTCAGGTCTAGTGAGCAGAGACCTAAAATCGTCCTGTTGCAGATGAAGTAGAAGTTCGAATCAACGAAACATCGCCTGAAGATGGCAAATGTGATTTTGCCGAAACGTCGGACCATTTGAGGACCGATGTTTTTTCAAATAATCGATGGATAGTTATTTTCGTTGTACCACTATGATTAGTTTTCTGATACAAAATATCTTATCTGTGTATACGACGCGTTATACCTTCAAGCTACCTAGAAATAATCGAAACTATGAAGTATATAAACTGGCAAAAAATAATGAGAAGACATATCTCTCCCTCCCGAATTTATTGAATAACTTGCACATTTCAATAAAAACTATTTTATTTGAACATGTTTTAATAAACGACTAGTAAGGAAGCTGGATTCAAATTAAAATCGGCATCATATCAACTTTGAGGCATAGAGTAGAAACGGTTTACTGTTTTGAAATTATCTTTCAATGACTTTTCATCTTAAAGCCGAAAATATTATTATAAGTGATTAAATATATGAATCGATAAATTCCTATCCCATAAAAAATGATAGTTATATAGAGTTCCGACACATCCTAACGTTGTAAACCGCTATACACATATACAAGTTCCTAGTGTCTATAAAACTCCAATGAAAATAACGACTCACCTTTTTCAAATGACCCGCGGATGTTCCAATAAAGACCACAGTGAAATCTCCTGTAGAAGTAGCTACAACTGCTGTCAAACGTGTATTGAAAAGGAGAACTGGCACTGCTGAAACTGCTTGTTCTCCACCCAATGGCGTATTGACATCCAAGCCGCAGAAATCTTCAGCGATGGTTTGCAATTTCTGTAACAAAAAAGACAATAAATAAGAAGTTCCCATAAAATTGTCCAGAATATAAAGTAGAAATCCATTACGCTTCAATGTCATACATCATCTCATAAGGTGTCACGAAAGGATGATTTCATGCTAAATCTCCTGGAATCACCTTGTAAATTCAAATTCGATAGTCGCGAGCTTTTCATACATTTTAAAAGCCTACGTAAACCTAATTTAGACTACGCCCCTGTGTCACAAAGTACGTGCTCATACTTTGAAATTACTGTTGCCAAGAAGTTCGACTGAATGTTTTCTTCCATCGATCAATAACAAAATGTATATATATATCATTTTCAAAGGCGGTCCAGTAAAATTCAGAAATTACATCAATCAAGCATATGGGAACTAGTAGTTAATTTTTTAGCTAGCAAAAAGTATCAGCTCCGGCTTTGTGGTGTTTTGCGTGATTCCTCCGAAGACTACACAGGATGCTAATGTTATCTATCATCTCCCATCTACAATATTCACCATGGCAAAAAGATGTAAACTGATGTGATTTTTTTTATTTATTAAGACCTTCCAATACAGAGACAAGTTATCGCGTTCCGTGAACACCGTGCCATGCGCGATTCAGAAGAATATCACAAAGAATACAGGGTATAATCAAAACCAAGATTCCGTTAAAACAAAAAACAGAATAAACAGGAAAAAAAAAGAAGAAGGAAAAGTAAAAACTTCAGTTTTGAATACGATTGTACTCAATAAATCTGGAAAATAAACTAGAGGTAAACAAATGTGGTATAAATAAATCTGAAATACAACTTTATGGAAACTGGAGACTCATCTTTTTCTCGTTAATATTTTCATCAATTAATAATTGTCTTCAGCATGTTTCCAAATAATTTATCGATATTTACGATCATTAAATGTTGTAAATATTCAAACAAAATAAAAACCATAAAATATTAATGAATATTCTCGGATCACCACAAACACAAGCCATCCACAGCTGATCATTATCAGAATTGTGATCTATAGAGTTATAATACTTTTCACAGCTGAAATACCTAAGTGTAACTTTGATAAACTGCTTATGAAAGTTGAAATGGGTACTTGAAAAAACACAGAAGACTTTGATCTGGCACGGAAACATAGTATAATCTTGGAAGAATAATTTAAAAACGAATTCCATTGAAAAAAAATCGTTGATAAATTATGTACAACTGTGGCCCGAAGAAAAAAAACATGTCAGTTGTCATTGATGATTTGGATGTTATCCATTCACACCTCACTGAGGAAAATTTCACGATTTCTGCTAAATTGAAAAAATATGTAGAATACAGGGTCAATTATTACAGAAGGAATATAGTTTGGAAAATATGACTTTCTCTAGTTCATATTACTTACATGAGCATGTTTGTAGAATAAACTGTTTTATTTTATTATTGTTGATAGAACTCTCATTCGAATGCAAATGTAGGACAGTAATTTATCAAAGCGAGTGAGTTTTTGAGAATATACAGTATAACCAGTGCAGCCACTGGCTAAAAAATTATGCGAAACACTATATACTTCAATCACTCTTTGTACAATTGCACATTTTGAGATATCCGCTGTCATGAAATGTCACGAAACTGTTTCTTCTTCTTCTTCTTCTTCTTCTTCTAGTTCATTTTTTGTGCTCGGTTATATAGCCATCTACACAGATCCGAGGGCCTCGTGCGGTAATACCTCACTTGCCCCCCTTCGTATGGCACCCTGGAAGTCTCACTCGAAGTGATGCCAGGAGTGCCCGAGCGCCCCTTCCTCCGACAAGTCCGTTGTCATCCAGCCTGGTTACTGGCGTAGAGAAGAAAGGGACTATTTCATACACAAAACTTTTTTCGACTTTCACAATTTTTAGATTATTTTTGTATTGCACGTTATAAAACGGCAGACATTCACAATATACATTTACTTGACCTCCAACCAGTTAACGCCACATGTTAACCTTACCATGGTCAGAGGTCGAATCACGAAACTGTTTGGCGTTGACAGAAACGCAGAAGCAAAAATGTGTCGCTTTATTCTCAGGAATACCACTACTATTCGTGTATGAATATGGACATTCTCTCTGTTCCACATATGATCAAAATTAATAATGTTTTTCCACTCTCATGTACGTTTTTAGTTTGTAGTGATCACACCAGTGGTGCCATTCTTGAACTATACGAGTGCCCTTCTGCTAGATTATCAGAACGAAAACGGAAATTATATTCTGGAAGTAAAAACATTTTCCAGAGCGTTTCAAATATGTTGAAAATGAAATGAACGTAAACTTGAATTTTTGACATTTCTCAAACATTACTTACGAAATTCCAAATACTGGCAAACTGAGTTGCCCTATCACAACTTACCACAGCCCTTTTCCCTTCATTTTGTAAGTAACTCAGAGCAGAGTATGGCACGTTCCATCTTGCTACCCCCACCTACCTAGAACGGCTCCGACCAGTGGGTTATTGGCCCAGCCGGACCATCAGTGGTTCTCAAAATTTTCACGGAACTGTACGCAAAAGATAAGATGATGATATTTGAAAGTTCGGTAAATATTTAGTTACATCACTCATGCACTCCGAATATGGGGAAAACACTTTTCTTACGTGTTTTTGCCTCCTGAACATGAATCCGGAAGAAAAATGCGGCGGTCTCATACCGTTTCAGAGTTACATCGCTTTTTCCGAAATAAATTTCAAGCACCGTTTTCACAAAACTCACTCAATGCCTCCTTCTTTTTACCAGCATAAACAATACACCCTAAATCACTTATTTTCGGCACAACTTTGCACAAAATATCGTCGTTTTTATCGAAAAAATCCTCCTTCTTACACAGTTGCAAATGAACAATTCTAATTTCTTTGACAGATGACATTTATTTACTTTTTTAATTTTTCATGTTGGTAATAAATGAATCGGACTGTGTAAGAAAGAGGATCTTTTTCGATAAAAACGACGATATTTTGTGCAAAGTTGTGCCGAAAATAAGTGATATAGGGTGTATTGTTTATGCTGGTAAAAGAAGAGGCATTTGAGTGAGTTTTCGGAAAACGGTGCTTGAAATTTATTTCGGAAAAAGCGATGTAACTCTGAAACGGTATGAGACCGCCGCATTTTTCTTCCGGATTCGTGTTCAGGAGGCAAAAACACGTAAGAAAAGTGTTTTCCCCATATTCGGAGTGCATGAGTGATGTAACTAAATATTTACCGAAAGTTCTTTTTCTCAATTTCCAACTACCGTAATTGAACCATATATCCATCATTCGTGGGAGAACAACAAATAGAAATACAGCCTGTTCGAAATCGAAATTTGCTTGACGCAAAATGAAGTTCTCGAATGGAGTATTGATAAAAACGCAATACATTATGTAAAATGACGACCGTTTAAAAGGAAACGTTTCGTACAGTGCAAAGAAAACTAACATTGATAATAACTTACATTTAGGGTGTCTTTCGAGTTCAAAAGTGGAAATATAAATAAATTTGACATACAATATAAATACATGCACAGGATCATGAAAGACGTTTATACCTACACAATGAAATGAGCAAACTGAACTGGTGGTGAATCGTTTCTTCCAAAAAAAAGACTGATTAAAGAAATTGTGAGAGTTGGAAAAAGTTCTTCGTCAATGATTCACAGTTTATGTTTGATTTTCTTTATTAGGTTAAAATACGAGGTGTTTAGATTTTCGATATCAGAACATTTTTCTCCATGCTTTGCTATTTCAATCATTTTATTTAGGAATCTTTTTTAATATTGTTTGTTGTCCTATGATACTAATTGAATTGAAATCAAAAGTAGAAAGGATTACTTACAATGTTCTGCAAGGCTTGTGGGATTTTTTATTGTTTCAAGTGGGTTGTGATATTTATACAATCCCTACTGTGTTCTGTCATCCTTTATTTCAAGTACCTACCTGTTTACCCTATGTACACCTTGGCACACTCAGCACATGGTATTTTGTAAATAATGTTGAATTTCAGATCTTCTGGTGTGTTTGTTTTTTGTATCGTAAAAAAATTATTTATATATTGTGTTTTCGCATTTCATGCTTATTTTAGAATTTTAATTTTTTAATTACGGTGTCAGATCTTCTACATGTGGTGGTTTGAAATACTTGACGTCAAACGGTTCGTTTTTTTTTGTGAACTTTTACTATTAGAATATAATATGTTGTTAATCAAAGATTTAGGGTAGCAGTTCCTTGATAACATTGTTTCTATAAGTTTGAAGTTTTGGTTTATAAACTTCTCATGTTTGAGATTTAAGTAATTATTTATACCAGTCAGTTACAATTTTTTTATCTCTATTCGTGAACTCCATTTTGATTTGTATGTTTTTGTTCATACACTTCAGAGTCCTGAAGATGAAACAATAAAGTTTCGAAACGTCGACAATTTCCAACTGGTTTTCTTCAATATTCCTACCGAAATCGCGCCAACCAACAATTAAAATTGTGTATTATATTGCTGAGAAAAATCTACTTACATCATTTTTTACCGGGCTGATTTTTCAGTGCAACCATGAACGGAGAATAATGTGAATGGGGTGACGATTCCGTCAGCTTGCCTTCAATGCATTTTTTTCTCAACGTGTACGTCAACTCAATGAGTTCAAATATCCACTAAAAATCAAGGTACTTTTCAACAAAACTGTTAAGTTCAAGCAACACATCACGAATTTCAATTCATGAAGTCGAAAGTTAAATAGAATCTTGTAAAATATAAAACAAACTTTTACGTAGCTTTTGAACAGACCCTGTAGAAATACAATGGATTCCGTTCAGTAAATCCCCTTGTTTTTATGTAACACGAAATACGCGCTTATTATTCTTTATTCCTTCTGGGATATTGAAACTTCGTGTGGATACAAGGGGAACTGCAACCCGCCAATTTCTGATTATTGTTTTCAATATCTTTCAGTCTATAACAAATGAGAATTTCGTGACTAAAGAAGAAATTACGCCGTTCGAAAATTTCTCAACTTCGTTGCAAAGATCAGCGTGATGCTCATCTTTAATATTGCGCCCATTCTTGACGTTTCGTCGATTAATCCAACCGGTTGAAATTATAGTAAACACTGAAGAGGTGAATATTTTATGATATAACGAGGGATTTGGAAGTATACTAGGAATCAATATTTCTGTATTGTTAATATCGAGCTTCAATTGTACCACTGGGAACCTAATAGCAGTCCATCACATATAATGCATCAATGACTCATAAATTCAAGAATAGAACATATATCAAACAATAAGATATCAAGATAAATGTGGTATGTGACATTAATTCTCTTCTATTGTGAAAATTCAGTTCTAAATATCGTTATGACATTCAATGGCTCATACCTCAAATGGAAAACTCCCTTTTATTCCGTCTACCCACATTAACGACAAGTAGTTAGGTTCAAAAATGAAAATGACATCGTACTTGATTTTCCGATGAGAGAAATATAACGCTTTCGAATGCCGATCTCAGATCTATGAAATTTTCAATTTGTAAAGTAATGTAATCCTTAAAAAAATCGAAGTATAGCATTTATAGAGTATAAATATTACGAAAATAAAATATCCATATCAAGAACATAGAAAACATTATTTAGAATATTTCAAAATCCAAAAAGAATAGGAATACTTCCTAGGAAGATTTCATTGAATGTTGCATTTTTTGACAGGAATTCAAAATGTCATTATTAACTGACCTGAACAGTTTTGGTGAAGTGCAAATTCGATATAAAACCATTACTTAAAGATGTTGTTCCCCTTCTTCAATAATACATCCTCTTCTCCCCTCCCCCCAGTAATGATTTGACATACTGCTGTATATATATATATATATATATATATATATATACAGGGTGTCCCATATAAAACTCCGCGGGGCAAATTTCTGGGAAATGAACGATGATATCCATATTACGTGAAAGCAGCTGATCTTGATGTCAAATGATCCTCTTATTTACGTAGAGATCCATCACTAGGCGTCATCCGTTAGGGCGTCGCGACACCAACGCCCATTTTTTTAAATGGCATCCCAGATTTTTCAATGCTTTTTGCGATTCTGTGTCCAATTCAGAATTCAGCCATATAGCTCACTCATAGTTTTCCCTGAATACTGATGAAAAACAGCAACTTTATTGCATATTATAGAGAGGGCCATGAATAAGTCAGAATAAAAAGCAATAACACGAGTTCAATAAAATTGCTCTATCAGTTATAATTGCATTGCCTGTTCAGTTTCATCTAGTTGTGTGTTTCTGTAAAATCGCAGACAATACTAACTAAAGTAAATGTTTCAAATTACCAAAAAATATAGTACATATGTAGAAATAAATATTATAAAATAATGTTACAATAAAGTATCACTACACAACTATGCAAGTTACTTAGAATCAATAAAATAGTAACACAGTAGGACTAGGTTATTGAGGTCCGAAATTTTCATCATAGTATTCCTGCAGGTCATAGTATGCTTTTGGCGTGAGGAAGTCTTTAACTGCCTTTCTAAACATTTTTTAATACTTTTAAATATTCTGGCAGGTGGTTATAGAATTTCCTGCATTCATATATAATTGAATTTTTTGTTAGAGTTGTTTTTGGGATTGGCAGGCTATGGTTGTTATGAATCAAACAGGCAGTTTCCAAAATGAAAATACTAGATATGGTAAGAATTCTTTGAGAGATAAACAGCAACTATTTTCAACCACTCATCTGGATCTAATGTTTCAGTAGTTTTTTTATAGGCGTTTTCTGAAAACTCAAAAGAAAAAAATCTTAAAGTGAAAATTTGCATTTTTATTGGTATAGTTATTCGCTTTTCTATTCCAATCTTAATTGAGAAATCACATAGATAAATTATGCAAAGAAGATTGTTTTCCGGAAGGACTACACACCAGAAATCACTTGCAACATTGATGCAAGAGTGGCATCCCATTCACTAGGTCTTCAATACAATTTTGTCGACGAAAATAATATTAACGCTTCCACGATCATCAGGAAGACTGGAAGAATTGAGAAAACATTTTCTAAAAGTAATTTCACCTTGTAATGGTCGAAAAATGAAATCAATGGGGTGATCAAGGAATTCTTTGAAATAAAGGTTTTGGAAAGTGAAAATGTACAGGAATAACTAGGTGTTATTTCAATACATACAACTGAAATGCGAAGACGGGTTGATGAAAAATGGATGAATCGATTAATTACAAAATCGTAAAGGGGAAAGTTTCGGAAGAATAACAATGGAAAACAGAACACCGGATCACTTTGAAACTCTCATTTCGCATGTTGAAATAATCGGATTCCGTCAAATTCTCAATTGAAACGGTTTTTTTGTTTTGTGAATTTTACCTGCGAACAATAGGTTGCCATTCATTACGAACGATAATTCCGGTTTTGTGTTGGAATGGAATTTTCAACAAAATATCCAAATCTCTGTCATTCCATCATTATCGTGACCATTGAGCGAAAAATTCGTATTTCAGTCAGATTATGAAAAAAAACTAACTCTAATTGGAAATTTGATCATTTGAAGTCCTTCATGCAACACGGAACGAGTATTGCAATTTTTCATTTCAGGAAGATTTCAATAGAAATACCACCTGTTGAGGATATCACAACACAACTTTAATTTTTTTTTATATATCTTCACCGATCATGATATATATATATATATATATATTGTTACAAAACCGGGGTTCGTTTATTTAAATACTCCATTCATTTCAATGTCCGTTTATTTCACTTTGAAAACACAATAATACACTCAGACAATACAATACTCGATCGCACTGCACTAAATCAAAATTCACCTTGACTTTGCTAATATGAATTACTCCAATAAATAAACTGAAGCCTGTCGCGTGCGATCCGCTTATATATTCAAAAACATACGTCTACAATTTTCCCAGGTCATTTCCGCTTCTTCTCGATGATTCTATGACGTCATCGGAAATCCCCCAGCGGTCGCATCGTCTAGCACGTGCAAGATGAACAGGAGCGGACACCACTAATTTCTTAACTATATATATATATATATATATATATATATATATATATATATATATATATATATATATATATATATATATATATATATATATATATATATATATATATATATATATATACTAGCGGACCCGACAGACGTTGTCCTGTCCAAATTTCTATGTTCCCTAAAAATGTTTCCCGAAAATTTTCCCGTTATCCCATTTTCCTGTTACCCCTTTTTGTCTTTACCCCGTTATCCCGTTTTCCCGTTATCCCCTTATCCTGTCATCCCGTTTTTTCGTTATCCCGTTATTCCCGTTATCCCGTTTTCCTGTTATCCCATTTCTTCTTTATCCCGTTTTCCCCTTATCCCCTTATCCTGTCATCCCATTTTCCCGTTTTTTCGTTATCCCGTTATTCCCGTTATCCTGTTATCCCGTTTTTTTTTATCCCGTTATTCCGTTTTCCCGTTATTCCCTTATCCTGTCATCCCGTTATCCCGTTTTTTCGTTATCCCGTTATTCCCGTTTTCCTAAAAAAATAAATAAATAGGGGTTGATCGTAGAAGGGTGAATTAAGAGTAATATGAATGTCATGACAAAATAAAAATAAAAATCTTGCCAAAAAAATAGGGGTTGATCGTAGAAGGGTGAAAATTTAGGGTTGTATGTATTTTTAAATGCTGTATCATAAAAAATTAAAAAACAAAAAATGTAGTCTACAAAATAAAAATAAAAATCAAGGGGTGGACCACATTTAGGGGGATGATTTGTGAATCTAAACCATCCAGGGCGCCACCCAAACGCATACAGAAAAATTCATTCAAATCGATCCAGCCGTTATATATATATATATTTTTTTTTGAAGTGTGGGTTTTCTTGAATCCTGTTATACTTCTTTTTTTGGTTGGAGGTTCTTAGGTTTGGGATTCTTGTGTAAAAATAAAACTATCTCATATCATTCTAGACGTTTCGCCCCTGGCCGGAGGCATCTTCAGTAGGGTTTTTTTTTTTAATAATCAATTTTAAATTTTTTGTTCTGGTAATTAACAATGACATCTGAAAAGTAAAACATTTTGTGTTATGGTTAAAATGAAAATAATAGTTGTTGACATGTGCAAGGGAGAAATGTTTAGTCTGGGGAAAGGGTGTGGCAGAAAACCAAACCAAACCAAGATATATATATATATATATATATACCAGGTGTCAACGAATCTATTAGACAAAACTTCTAGAATATTAGGTGTATCGAAATGAGATTTGGTATAGGTAAATGGTATGTGAAGAGGAGAGTTTTCTCATATTCTTCACCTTCCAGTCACATCCGGTTTCACCGAAAATGGCTCCGGTTTTGAATTTTTAAATGGAACACCCTGTATATTGTAATTTTTTTTATTTCTGAGACAATTCTGGATCAGAATGTGACATTTTGAAAAGTTTTTACGCCTACTTAATTTTTTTAGAGTCACTTTTAATATTGCATCTAGATGGCCATGATCGGACGTAAACTAATCTGACGACCTCAGGTGAGGTCAGAAAATTACAATCCCAAAGTTTTAGTGACTAGTATGCTAGGAATAAGACAAGATGGCAAAATTACATTTTCGTGTCTAACTATTATTTTTCTGGCGACCATTTTTTGACAAGCACTTTCCGAAAGAAGGATTTTTTGACGAATCTAACGAAACTAATTTATTTGCGATAGGATTAAAAATAAGAACATAAATTAAATATTGCTAAGTAAAATTCTGGATAATAATTTATTTAACTTTTGTCAAGTGTGCCATGGATAATAATTTATTTACTTTCACTGTAGTAAATTTTCAAAGTGCATTCCTCCTTGTTCAAGACACATTTCAGCTCGTTCAATTGTCTCTCTCAACACGTTTCGTAACATTTGAGACGATATACTTCGGAATGCCCGTAGAATTCTTTCTTCTAAGATTTCAAGAGTGGCTGGGACTGTTGCATAGTAAGCCATTTCTTTAACATATCCCCAAATGATTATGATATTATGAGGGGGTGCTCCATCTTGTTGGAAGTAAAATCGCCATAAAACTGTTAAAGGTACATTATTAAGATGATCCTCGATTTCATTTTGAAGAAAACCTCAATACCTAACCCCTGTTAACTGACCTTGAAACAATATTGGCCCAATTATTCCAACGATACCAGCCCAGACATTGATGCCAAACCTTTATTGAAAATTGCCCTCTCTCGTTGCATGTTTATTTTGTTGGGCCCACTACCGAGTATTTTGCTTATTGAACATAGGTACCATTATTTGTAAATCGTGATTCGTCGGAAAATAGAATAAAGTGGATAAAATTCGGGCTAACTCTATGATTTTGAAGCAGCTAATCACAAAACACTACCCGTCTATCGCCATCGTCAGCATACAAATGTTGATGTAACTGATATTTAAATGCTCGATATCCGTGCTTTTTGAGTATTTTTCTTGATGATTCGTTACTTATCTGCATTTCTTGACTAATTTATCCTAAAGAAACCGTTTTATCAACCTCAACAATAGCAAAAACGTTAATCTCAGTCTCTTCATTTATGATAAACCTCTGTTCCGCCTCTCAATTTCCTTCTTGCCTAAAATGATTCTCAACATACGGAAAATACTGATGGGCTGGATGTTGCCGATTGGGATATCGCTGAGCATACAACTCGGCAGCATTCCTTGAATTTCTATGACATTCTCCAAATATTAGGTGCTTGTCAAAAAATGGTCGCCATTTGAAAAATAATAGACACGAAAATGTAATTTTGCCAACTTGTCTCATTCCTATCTATCATACTAGTCACGGAAACTTTGTGATTGTAATTTTCTGACATCACCTGAGGTCCTCAGATTAGTTTACGTCCGATCATGGCCACCTAGATGCAATATTAAAAGTGATTCTAAAAAAATGAAGTAGGCGTAAAAACTTTTTAAAATGTCACATTCTGATCCAGAATTGTCTCAGAAATCCAAAATGTTACAATATACAGGGTGTTCCATTTAAAAATTCAAAACCGGAGCCCGGAAAGTGGAAAATATGCGAAAACTCTCCTCTTCGGTAGTTTCAAAATGGCGGCTGTTAATTGATTGAAAAAAATCTCAATCTTTAATTTTCATACTAATATCGGCAAACTATAGGTCTTTTGATAGAGCTTCATGAGCTCCACAATTTTTAACCAAAAAATTTTTCTCTAAGATGTCCACACAAATAAAAAATAGAAATTACTAGTCATTATATCCTTGTGTGCTGGTTATACTTCTTTCTTTTGTTTTGAGTCAGATTATATAGAAATATTAGGAAGCATTTGAATCATTCTCAAACTATCGATTGAAATTAGAAATACCGTTTTTGTTTCAAAAAAAAAATTTCCATGTTTCCTGACACATGATTCGTTAGTTTCACTTATGGCTATTTCAAAAATCAATAAATAAATTCGGAAATCTACCTTTCCGACTGGCCACACATTTGCTTTTGTTCTGTTTGATATCCCACTAATGATGTCATCACGCACTTCTCGTACGCTTTGATCCGAATGGCATTCACCTGTGGAATATCGACTCGATATTAGTGAATGTGAGAGGGTGAAGTATTCTCCTAATATCATGACCCCTATTTATATCCTCCAATCGTGATGTTATCCGCCCTTTTATAAAAACAGATTCAGAGGGTGAGGGTGTTAGTGAATGAAGGTACAATAAGCTAATAGTAAGTTCTTTGTCTTTTCGACGTTTGGGTGATAACAGAGGCGGAACCATAGGTCAAACAGTAAGAAATTTCAAATTTCTCCTCTCCAGTCATTAGAGAAACGTTTTCGACATGATCAACTAGATCAATAATTCAAACAAATATTTAAAGTGCATGCGCATGCCCAATCTATGATTTCAAGATATTAACATTTCCCAATGTACATTTTCAGTTTTCAATTCAAAATGAAAATAGAACCTATTTTCTGAATTTCCAATGGAACTCATGAATCATGTCGTCTAAAAGATACAAATGGAATTGGATTCGTTTCCCGTCATTGTTGGATTCTTTGAATTCACTGCTTCCAACATCCGAGAAGATGGAACAGACTTCTTGAAGGAAAACTGATATTATCACAATAAGTTTATTCTCCACCCGTTTCGAGTAGCTATTTATCAACGTGGAAATGAACATTTCAAAATATGAATATAGAAATGAACTTCCTTCCTAAGAATAAAAGGATAAAATGTGTGTTGTGTTAAAAAACACATCGTGAAAAATCTTTTGATTTCTGTTACAGACATATTTGAAAACATTTTGTCAAAGTATTAATATTTTATGTTGTCCATGTAAAAATCATATTTTGAATTGAATAAAACTGAAATTTTAACATTATGAGAATTTTTACTATATTAACAAAAAAACATACTGTCTGAATGTTTTCTAGGGAGGTAGCTGGAAGTGGAAATTGTTATCATATTTGGAATTGAATAAAACTGAAATTTTAACATTATGAGAATTTTTACTATATTAACAAAAAAACATATACTGTCTGAATGTTTTCATGGGAGGTAGCTGGACATGAAAATTGTTATTTATTATATTCTGAAAGGGCAGTAAATTTGCCCGGATATGCTAACGGTTTTTTAAATTTTAGAGTAAGGAAGAATAAAAAAAAACAACTTGACGTTAAAAATGTTTTGCCCAAGTATTTCTCAACAAATTTAGACTAATGTTACACTCAGCAATTTATAACTTGTAAAGTCGAAACTTTTAATACACCATTTAGAAAAACAAATTCAGGATTAAACTCTCCCATTTGTAGAATGGTGAGAACTTTTAATAGCCACTGTAATGACATCGCAATATTCAGGCTCTCATTTCTAAGGTTTAAAAACTACGTGAAATCCATGTTCTGTCTTCGTTTAACCTGATAATGATTATTTTCACTTCAATATACAGATAATATCTCATTTGAATTGTTTATATATTGTCACATTGTACATAGGTATATTGTTCACAATGTTCGTATTGTTCACATTGTTCACATTATTCATATTTGTTCATATTTATTTATATTGTTCACATTGTTCATATTGTTCACATTATTCATATTTGTTCATATTTGATTTTATAATGCATCATTCATAATGTTTATCTTGTAAGTTATTTTAGCTCACTATTCGATTACTATTAGATTACCTAAAAAGAGGATACTCGTTGGATTTATATGTTTGTATCCCTACTTTGTAAAAAATAAATAAATAAATGAATTTGTTACAGCAAAACTGATTTTGTTGCTCCAGCCATTTAAAAAAAAAGAAGGACAATGCCAGCTTATAATTAAGTTGGCATTGTCACGAAAATTGTCGGCATAGAGAGTGGATCTGACTTATTTTAAATTTGTTACCAATTAGTTGCTGACGTTTTGAACAATTAAAATAATAAAAAATCCAAAACTTCTAAATTTTTTGGACGATTTAAGATTGCAAAATAGATACCGGAGATACAAAAGCTGGGAATAGTATTCGGCAATTAATATTCGATTGCTACAGCTGGATAATATTACGAAATTTAACATGGAGACTTTTTCAATGCCAGTTGAATGTACGCCCACAATATTTGAGGGATGATGGTAGATGATCGTTAATTAGTTCCTGAAACTGAGCCGCCTTATTACCAAAAAAGCTCTGGCAATGCTAGTTGAGAGTCGGCACAGCATTGTCGGGATGATAATTGATAATGAGAGCTATACAAGTTCACCGCACTCAGCAATTAGTTGCTGACCATGGGCAACACGTATGTACCCAAAAGTTCATGTCAATGCTAGTTAGTTGAAAGTCAAGTTAGCATTGTCAGGGTAAGATCGAATGATAACAAGGCACAAGCTCACTGGATTAATTCTCAATTAGTTGCGACCGGCCAAAACATTTGTCCAAAAAATCCATGTGAATGCAGTGTGTTGCCTACTTAGCATTACCAGATTAATAATTGATGATAACAGCTGTAAAAGCCCACTGGAGTCAATTATTAATTAGTTGCTGACCATGAGCAACACGTATGTCCAAAAAATCCATATCAATACTCGTGAAGAGTCAATTCAGCATTGGCGGAGTAAGAATGAATGATTACAACGGCACAAGCTCACTGGAGTTGATTATCAATCAGTTGCTGACCCTGGTCAACACGTATGTTCAAAAAAATCCATGTGAATGTCAGTTTGTTGTCTAATTAGCATCACCAGGTTAATAATTGATGATAACAGTTGTTAAAGCTCACTGGAATTATTAATTAGTTGCTGACCTTGAGCAACACGTATGTGCCCAAAACTTCATGTCAATGTTCTTACCCTGACAATGCTGAATTGACTCTCAACTAGCACTGACATGAACTTTTGGGTACATACGTGTTGCCCATGGACAGCAACTGATTGCTAACTGAGTGCTGTGAACTTGTATAACTCATTATCAATTATCATCCCGACAATGCTGTGTCGACTCTCAACTAGCATTGCCAGAGCTTTTTTTAGTAATAATGCGGCTCAGTGTTAGGAACTAATTATCGATCATCTACCATCATCCCTCAAATATTGTGGGCGTACATTCAACTGACATTGGAATAGCTTTTATTTCAAAATGAAAGCTCTCAATGTGAAATTTCGTGATATTATCCAGCTGTAGCAATCGAATATTAATTCCGAATACTATTCCTAGCTTCTGTATCTCCCGTATCTATTTTGCGATCTTTTATCGTTTTTTTTTTTTTTAACTTTCAAAACGTCAGCAACTAACTAGCAACTTATTTGAAATTAGTCAGATCCACTCTCTATGCCGATAATTTTCGTGACAATGCCAACTTAATTATAAGCTGCCATTGTACTCTTTTTTTCAAATGGCTGGAGCAACAAAATCAGATTTGCTGTAAAAAATTTGCAACAAAAAAGCAACAAATTATTACTTATTCTAAATTCGATTCCGCTATGTTGACAATGGACGTCAGATTAAGAAGCAGGATTAACAGCTGGCTTTTTGATCTCTTTGAGGATAGCCGAAACTGTGAAACAATACAGAATAACTTTGATCTATAATATTCATTCCATGCCAGCAGCGATGGAACACATTTTCGAAAAAGGATATTAGAAGACAAGGTAGGATCAAAATTTAAATTTTGACGAGGAATTGTGAAATTCGCAGGATCGATGATATACTAAAAATTTTGTAAATAGCTGGGATTACCCAAGACGATGTACACTGCTCGCCAGCGTCAATGGAACCGCAATAATATTAGATGCCAAGATAGGTTGAAAATATTCTCCGCTACGTAATAAGAAAAACTACCTATACTTTTCTTTCTTGCAAAAAATGGACAATTCTGAAAAATCTGAATATTATATTCAATGTTGTTTTCATACAGAACTCTAGAGAAACCCAACCCATAAAATATGGAAATTACAATTATTGCATGAATACCCAAAAATAGTCACAGTCACAGTTCTGCAATCAGTCACCAACAATCCCAGGTAATCTTACAGAAAAAAATTATAATTGGGAATTTTAATTCAGAATAAAAAATTGTTTTTTATCGCTTGGGCGGGATATTCTTCACACAAATACAATAAATTAAGTTTTAGAAGATAAAAACATTATGTATATTTACAGAATAATAATGAATCTTAAAATAAATAACCTGACTTGATACATGAAAGTAAATGTCCCAATACATGAACGAAATGGAGTTCATTTACCACTGTTTCACAAGATATCACATATATAGGTAAAGGGGTCAATAATTTATAATGCAAAAAAAATTTTTAACCACCTGCCTTCACATATTCGTTCTTTGGTGGCACATTATAGATTCAGGTCTCTTGAAAATATATTTTGCTATTTCGTATTCACATATTTCTCAGAATGTCATAGCATGGAGTTGTACTAGCGAATTCTCCTGGGTAAATGTGGCTCAAAAATGTATATTGATGCTTTTCAAATGAATTACTTGAAGAGATGCAAACCAGTATTTATACGGGAAAATTTGTTAAAGGCACCTTTGGTGTATATTTTGAAATGCTATGATTTTGCTAGGGGTAATTTACAAGGGCTAGAAACAAATGCAACAATGTATTGTTCGAAATGGACTGTATATTTTTATTATTATTATTATTAGTTTGTAACCGTATCATAAAGATTTTTCAAATCGATATGCGATTCTTTTGTAAGACATTGTAAATCAAAAATAGCTCGAATGTGGTTATGAATTATGTGTTTTTTGTTCTCATATCTGTCTTCTCATATCTGTCTTCTAATAATTGCCAAGCGACTTTGTAATTATCGGACGAAACTTCAATCGCCTTTATTATATGAGAAGCTTCATTTTCCAAAGAGGATCGTAAATAATGAAATTTTTTTATTTCTAACAACGATTCATTTGATTCGTCCAATGCCTTGGATGCATCTCTGAACTCAATCCAATTACTATATTTTCCATCAAATGATGGTAGTTTAATACTTGGTAATTTTACCTTTGAATTATTTTGTGAAGGTATATTACGTGCATCTTTTGAAATTATTATTTGTTCTTGTGATTTTGTATTTTCATAACTTGACAGTTAATTTCTGCCTGTAGTTATTTTCAAACTGCTGTCTTTCAATATCTGAATCTGTATTATCACTAAGTTCAATTTCAGACTGTACTTCATTAAATTCTTCATATACCGGTTCTAACCTTATTAATCTTGAATATAATTGAACGGCAATAATATCATCTAATTTCGTAATGTCAATTGTATCCAAATAGTTTTTGAAACGTGTCAATTCACCTTTAACTTGACCCCGTTTAATCTTCAAAATGTCTACCATCGTCGTATCTCAATCGAATCTAATTTATTAGGAATATGAGAAAACGAAAAGGAAAATGACTCACAAGAACGAGAACTGCGCCTTCTCTTGGTGTGGATGAATATCTTCGATTCCAATCCAAGTTGATTGAGTTGATACTGCCCTGCACTGAACTACTCTCTCCGTAGTCGGCTTCACTTGATTATTTATTCAAAAATCCGGCTCGAAGGACCAATGTTATGTATTCGAAATGGACTATATTTTAATTATTATTATTAGTTTGAATAGTATTGATTTCATTAAATAATGCTGCTTTTTTTTGTGTTCTGGTTCCCACGAAAAGGGATATCCTGTAATGTTCAGAGAACATCGTGGGAACCAAGGGAAAGAAGGTAGGAGTTGGTGTTCTTCTTAAATTTCTGGAGGTTGTATGCCTCGGAGAACACCTCCCTAGGCAATGAGTTCCAAAGCCTCGCTGTTCGTTGGATGAACGAGTCTTTGGAAAGTGATGTTCTGCAGGTCTCCAAAGTGACCACGAAGGGGTGTGATGACTGAACTTGACGGGTTAGTCTCGAAGAGACTGCCAAAGCAGGAACGATTGTTGATATTTCAGAAGAGCATCGCCCATGGAAATATCTATAATCTATAAATATCTATATCTGCTTATTTGCAAAAGTTATCTCTCTATTTCTCAGCAATTTACATATTGATATTGCAACCACCATCCAATTTGGGGCACCGCGCAAGGTTGCCGTGTTGAACAATTTTTCCAAAATATAATGAAAATAAATTTAAAATGATATTGGCATTAGCGCAATACAAGACGTAGATATTTACTACGAACTCATCATAAGACAGCCAAATATGAAAATTCCCCATTAAACAATGCAATAGTCCTTAACAATAAATTACCAATTTCAATGCAACAAATTGTGTCTGATGTGACTAGGATGAAATAACTTCTACGGCAAAAATGCCATAAATAAGATAACCAGATATTTTAAATGTTTAGTTTATATATGTATCATTGTTTTTATTGTACTTGTCTGTAGTTTATGTGTGTATGTAACGTGTTTTATTCATGTATGAATTTATTGTAAATATTATTATTGACATGCCATATTTACCAAATGTAACGCAATGGCAAATAAATATGTATATATCTATCATATTCAGAATATATTGCTTTCCGGATCCTTTTTCTGGATTTTAGGAACGGCTCACCAAATAAAATATGCTTTGTTTCTGCATGAATCTGCTTGAAACACGTAAAAAGTCCACCCTGAAGTGTGCGTTCCACTAACTCTTCATTCTGATTGGCCTGAATGCCCTAAAATTTCATATGAATAATGGGCCAAATATATCTGTCAATTGGTAAATTCATTGTTTATCGACCGAGCCAGTGACCAGTGACCCTATTCCCCTTTAAATCCGCTACTGATACCGACACTACAGGTCGATATTATGTTTTGCCCTGGAAAGTTGTGCACAGGAAACCTTCACAACGAAACGTATAAACTCACACCAAGCCGACTGGTGATGCTTTCTTCCACTTTCACTTGCGAAATTTGAATAGCTTTGCTCTCGTTTTTATAAACAATGGCATGCTTTCGTGTCTTTAAAATACCCGACGAACGAATTATTTAACGTCATATTTCGCAATAAAAACTTCGTTAGCTGAACGTACAAGATTCATATATGGGCAGATTAGTACCGTTCATCGGGATATCAATTGTTCTCATCGAGTGAACCGAACCAAAAATAATTTTGTGACGAAGAAGATTGGAAGATTAGCCAATTAAGGATGAATTCTATAACCAACTCTGCATGAACTGGCAAAAATAATGTTATTATTTATTGGTTGATATTTCATGACATAGTCCTTGGATGGAAGATTATGAAAGCATATACAGGGTGTATCAACGATGAATGAGTGGACGATAGCTGCTTCCTTATTTGAGATAGAAAAAAATGTCTCAAATAAAAGTTATAGAGAGCAATGAAAGCTATGTTCCAAAAATAACTACCAACATACAGGGTATCTGATAAATTTGTGACATCAAAGTTATGTTTTTTTAAAGGAAACACCCTATATATTTTCAATTGATTGAACTCCTTTTGAAGAGTGTTTTCCAAAAATATAAGTTTCAAAATCAATAATTTAGAATAATAAAAATTTTCCACCAAATATTCCTAAAAATAGTGTATTTTCATTTCCCATTTATAATTTTACCGAATGGCGCTCTTATCGTACAGGGACATCCAAAACTCGGGATCACTTTTTTCTCAGTTTTTTTAAATAGAACACCCTGTAAATGAGGCCATACCAAAAGAGCCCACACTATCAGCTTGCAGAAAATGTGGGGTTCGCCTACTTGATTTCCATCAGAAATGTTTCTAATTATTAAGGAAAGTATGAAAAAGTCATCATAACAGGCAATGACTATTTTTTTAATCAATTCTGGACAAAAGAAGTAACAAAATAAATTCAAACAATTTGAAAAAGCACTGATGCATATCAGATGTTCACACAATCTCACATTTTGAGCTATTGATAAATGAATCATCGTCCCAAGAATGGAATATAGTTAGATTTAATTTATTACTTTTTCAAAGCTGATATGACAATATTCACGTATAGATTGAAACAAAGATATATTGAAGAAGAGGTCTACCGCGAGAAACCAGCGACACCAGAAGACATGAAAAATAGAATTATAGAAGTTTTTCGCTTTATTACAAGATCAACTCAAATTGAAGTTCGAAGAGCAATTGTAGATACACTCAATTTGTGCATAGCTCAAAATGGGAGATTGTTTCAACATCTGCTGTGAATTTACGCTTTTTCAAATTGTTTGAGTTTATTTTGTGACCTCTTTTGTCCAGTGTTGAATAAAAAAATCGTTATTACTGTTATGATGACTTTTTCATACTTATCTTAAGGTAGTTGTGTGAAATCCACTTCCAATCAGATTGCGTTTATATTTATACCACTTTTAGTTAACATTATAACCTGTGTCGTAATACATTTTTGGAATGATTTACCACACCAAAAGCGACATATAAGGCTTCAAAGTTGCAACGTTTAACACGTAATCCCTATAGTGAGCTACCGCGGACACCACATTTTAAGGCATAACTGAAAACTCTCCATTCAGATCTTTTTGAAAAACTAGTATATTATTAAAAGGTAAGTAACAAATTTTATAGAAAAATATAAACCCGCGTAGCCATACAGTTATTTAGTTATTGCCTTAAGAAGTTTCTAAATTATTGAGTATGAGAAGTGCAAGAGGGGGAAGGCTGAGAATCGTGGCAACGCCTCAAGCGAGCGCTCATGATTTAAATAAGCGAGAGCGCGAGGGTATTGCTGTTTTGAATTGAACTATGTTCTGGAATGCACATATTTATGAAAAATAGTTGTGAACGTATAGATCTACAAAAAATATAAACAACAATGAATGTAATATTATTTATTTTTGAATATTATACTAAATAATCACATGATTGACTAAATATTTATTTTTAAATCGTTAATGAGTTTAGTTAATGCTTTCCTATTTTTAGTAGCTCTAGGTTTTCCATTCTCCATTCAATTAGGTGATTATTCACAGCTTCTTCTCCTTCATCGTGATATATTTGTTTCAGAAAATCGTATGTTATATTTTGTTGCGCATTTTTTTTCAATAAATCCCGTGATATAATTTTTTAAGGCACTTAAATTAGGTAAATTACAAGATATTCTTTCGTTTCAAGTCGCTCTGAAATACATTCTTTATTGATTTCATGCATGTTGATAATTTACTCTTTACCAATGAAACGAACTAATTTTTGCAAAATTTGTACATCATACATCGCTTCGTGGATTTCGCACTTATCACAACGGATACTTAAAATTGATGCAAGTCCTTAATGTTTTTCTTCCAGCACATTTTCCAAACTCAAAACTTAGTGGCAGTTCCGACACTTCAAAAATTTTCCAAGTTCTTTGAGATTAACAATGCGATTTCCTTCACATACATCATTTTCATTGGAGTGTTTTTTGTTCGTATTTCGAGCCTTACACAGTTCAGACAATGTATTTTTCCGTTTTTCAACTTTTGTTTTATAGCAAAACCTACCATTTTTTGCGCGTAATCGATCCATAGCTTTGACTGCTCGTTTATAGGAGTATTTTGAACAACTTAATGCAAAATGCAAGCGATCGTTGGATTGCGACGTTGCCAACAGTCCAGTCATGGCTTATTTGCTGTATCACGCATGCTAGTTGCGTTTCTGAGTGTTTAGTTGCCTCAAAAAAGATCCCTCTAATTCAGCGTTTGCACATGTATCGCGTCGCGCTACAATCGAGCCTAATTTTTTACTGTTTGTAGCACGACAACTACATTAAGAAGAATAAGATATATTTCCAATGGAAATCAAGTAGACAAACCCTACATTTTCTGCAAGCTCATAGTGTGTATTATACTGGTATGATCTTATTCAGAGGGTGTTCCATTTGAAAAAATGAGACATTTTTTCTTATCTGGAATAGGAAAGCAGCTATGGTCCACTCCCGCATCGTTGATACATTCTGTACAGAGCGATGCAATAAATGGTTTCTAGGAAATGAAGTATTATAGAATTGACGTAAAACATTGACTGAGATTACTTCCCTGTTGATACCAAAAAGTAAAAAGTGAATTAATAAAAGACGAAGTATTTGTAGCTGGTTAACATGTGCTTTTCTATAATAACAGATGATGGTCTGAACATTGTTAATACAGCAATAAAAAGTGTCGAGAATTCTCCTGCAATGAAATGATGAGTATGTTCATTCCTGTTGGTTGTCAGAACCGAAACATTTACTACATAAAATTGAAAATAAGATTGTGAAATTATGCTTTTTGTTTATTCCCCAGATATAGGTAAAACGTGAGAATAATCAAACCAGAAAAAATAAAAATATAATTTTTCTGCGGGTTTTTCAATTCAGCGAGATTCGATGTGATTGGTGTACCCGAAAATTCAAACAATTAAATCAACAATCCAAATATTCAACTATACCGCCACCCTTTCCGACGAAGAACTTCAATATACCAGTAATTCGGTTATCATAAAAACGTACCGGATTATTTCCACAGCTGTTCCAGGACAATAGCCTTCCCTAATCCCCAAACAAAAGAACGCTGCAGATTAAACCATTCATCCAGATATCACTTTTCAGATCCACAATAATTCAAATCTTAATTACACCGACTTCCCAACTTGATTCGTAATTACTATTTGTAATTCAATTTTGCGGATCCCTCAATATTCTTTCTTGGAGCGCAGCCAATTTATGAAGTTCGAAACCCAAATGTGGTGGTGGTCTTTTGCCATAAATTTATCATCATTTTGCTATTCAACCTGATAAAAATCCAATAAAGCCGCCCTTACAAAATGAAAACGTAAATTTGATTACGTCCTATGGATACGAATACGGCTCTGAACATCTTCATCCTCTTCCATTGTTATACGAAACCTTACACCATCACTAGCTCACCCTGCAGACGACCAACGAAGTTCTGCTAATGTTGGACAAGTAAGAAACATAAAGCGGTTAAGTGTAAGCCTCGCACAATGAGTGTTCCGTACCTTTAGGTTTGGATTTGTTTATTTCCGATAAATACCCGTTTGGAACGGACTCCTAACTAACATTGTAGGAAAATGATACCAAGCAGAGGGGTAAAATGGCTTGAGGAAGTCCGAATTTACCTATTTCTGACCAAATATTCTACCTTCAACTAGTAACTAACTCCAAAGTTATAATTCGAGTTATAAAAACCGTAACTGAGACCACCAGCTTTCCTTCAAAAACCTTAAACTTAATAGGCGTAGTGCATAGTATGAAATTACTTGTTATGAACTTCAAATATACCTTCACAGCCTCATAGGTCAATAGAGTTATTTATTAGGTTATATTTCACCTAAAGATGACCAGCAAAATGTGTTCAAAGTACTTGAACTTTCAGGGAATACTTTCTAGTAAATATCAACCTAATTAATACCTAATGTATGTTCACATAGTCAGGGAATAAACAAGTCCGTAAACAGGTCTACTATACACTCTACATTACCTATTTTGGCACCAATTAAGTTGCCTGGGCATTTTTTGTCCTAGTTTATACCTACTGTTCCACAATGAGGGCGAGATTACTAAAATATTTGTCTAATAAGACTAAATGTCTACAACGAAGTCAAAGTTACCAAAAATGAATTCCTCAAAGTAACTTAGTCTATTATCAGATATTGAAGCCCGGATCGATTCGGATGAGCATGACATGATACAATTTACTCTCCTGAAATAATTTATTTTGGAGCTGAATTTTAGAAATCTATTAAATGACAAGTAGAACTTCCACCAACTACTATCGATTAGCTGCCAGAATGGGAATATAATCCGAACCTACACTTCCCAAAGTCCAAAGATCAGAGCAATCATGTTACTTATGTGGTACATAAGAATATTCTACTATGTGCTCCACGTCTTTTAATGACTTCAACTATTTCAAAACATTCATCATCCATTTTTATGAATGAAATATGAAAGCTAATAAGTGTTAACCATCGACGGAGGCAATATAAAAAGGCTTATGCCGGTAAAGGATGAATTGACAGAATGAACAGAACGAATGCATAGATAAGCTGCGTTCAACAAGCTTCGTCTGTCGCCAGCGGTAAACTACTGCCGTGACGTTTTCAATGATACGACAAAATGAAATTCAATTAAGTTGGTCCAGCTGAAGCAAATGGTTGGAAAAAATGTATAGAATAAAGTGCAAGAAAATGAAAACAAATAGCAAAACAATAAAAGATTGATGTGTTGAAACGATGACTTCGAAAATTTCAACACTAATCATTGCGGCGTCCGGAAACATCGAATTAAAAGTTTTTAAACAAATCATAATATCTCGATTTTTCTAGAGGTAATCACAATTGGCAAACAAATTGAATTGGATATTTCCGAGGACGGCATTCTGCGAAGTTAGCATTCTAAGAGTACTTTCAGACTATGCGGAAAGTAGATATAGCTAGGAGAGTTCGGCGACACTTTTTCACTTTTCCAAAAAAGTACCCAGAATCTGGGGAAATTTCCTCTGACCCCGATGGAAACTCCCATAAGAGCCTGTGTATTAGAGAGAGAGGGAGATAGTGATTTTCCCCGATTTTTCCCCAGATCTGGGGAAATTTTCAAAAGAA
>JAFIRS010003854.1:0-111347 GCA_018342105.1 Gonioctena quinquepunctata | reverse complement strand
CCTCTCTTCTTTTCACTACTGAATGGCAATCCTATACACCAAATATTCTTGAGAAGTACTTAGTATTCATGATAATTTATTCAGCTAATCGTATATCTAAAATGACTATTTGAATCGAATTCCATTTAAAAAATGAGTCATTCGAATATTTGGCATATGTTCTTCATTCCTGGAATAATTAAAATTTTTAGGTTGTTTTATTAAAATAATCTGAATTCAAATCAAAATATATATTCAAGAGAAAAATATTTATGAATTTTTTGGCGAATAAAAAACACTGAATCCACAAAAAAGACCTTTATAAGAGATGAAATGGAAATAAATACAGAAAATCATTAGCGGGTATCTTTCGACCTCCATCGTGATCATTGAAGGCGAATTTGGCAGGCAGCCGACAATTTGAGTACATAAGGTGCATATTGAGAGGCCCACTGGTTTCATTCTTTTTCACTGCTAAATGGCAATCCTGTCAAACTAGATATTGTAATTCTTGAGAAGTAATGAATATGAATTCATAATGGTACATATTCGAAAAATGAGTCATTCGAATATTTGGCATGTGTTTTTCATTCACGGAATAATTCCGATTCCCAAGTATTTTCATTTATAACTAAAACGCAGCCATCAGGAAATGCCAATGAAACAAAGTACACAAATTATTCATCTGAAGACAAAATGAAAAAAAAAATTTAGAAATAAAAAATGTGATTTTTTTTATGATACCTCATGAACCCACAATGAAAAACCTTGGTGATTTAGTCCATGCAAGATGAAATGAAAATACATAAGGAAAACCATAATCAGGTACCCTTCAAACTACAACATGATCACTGGAGGCACAATTTGGCATGCAGTCGACAATTTGAGTGCATAACTTGCACATTGAGAGCATGCATTCAATGGTTCCATTCTTTTCTTTTTATCATACTAAATGTTTTATTCTTTGAAGTAATGAAATATGGGGTACAATTATAATAATTTATTCGGGTAATCGTATTTCTATAATGACTATTCAAATAGATATTCGAAAAATAATCATTCAATTATATGGCATATGTTCCTCACTTGTGAAATAAATCGGTTTTCAGGTTTTTTCTATTTAAGACTAAATCGCAGGCATTTGGGATTTCCAATGAAACAAATTATCTGACTGTACGAAAATTATTTATCTGAAGGCGAAATACAAACGATCATAAGAGGAGGAAATTGTGTGACATCAGTGCGTGAGTGATTTTGATAGGTAACACTCATGTTGTGCTGCTGATAACATGAACAAATATTTTATTTGGATTATCTGTTGTATTTTGGAAAATCGGAACTAAACATTTTTTTACAATCATTGTCAAAATCACAATTCGAATTTCTAAATATTGTTGCCACATCAGCAGCTATATTCTCAGTTCTAATATTACAAGACAAAACTTGTTTCCAGGCAATAGACACGAGAGTCCGAATGGATCGAATGGCTATTGCCTAATGGCAACAAGTTTGAGAGAAGATCTGGAAAATTATTATCAAATTTATCGAACTCTGGTGTGGTATTCTGTAGATTATTTTTTGGGGTTACAATCACATACACTCTTTCTATATATAATTTTTTAAATTATGTTTGCCATTTTCATACAAATTATTGCAAATTGATGACAGACGTCAAAACTGATATGTCGGTACTATCTAGTCAAATCTGACGTCCTCAGTGTTATTTTCAGTGGTAATATCACAAGAGAGGGAGAATAAAGTGAAAATAATTCGACAGATTTTCGAAAACTTGTTGAAAGAAATCTGGAGAATTATTTTCTACTTTATCGAACTCTCGTGTGGTATTCTATAGATTATTTTTTGATGTTACGATCATAAACACATTTCCTCGCACAATGATACAGTGTACTAAATCGGTTTTGATTTATTTTTTACTTTTCATGCGCATTGATGACAGACGTTGGACTTTTCACACATCATATTATTGTAGGTATTTTTGATTAATTTTAGTTAAAAAAATCCTACCAATTAAAAGCAACAAATGAACCAACAACGATTTTAAATGTTTTTTCATGGTGGAAAACACAACTATATATAATTCACTATTGACGAATGACAAGCGCCTTCCCGAAGGAAGAGTTTGTTTGAAACCTTCATACAAAATACAACGAGATCATTGAAGGCGCAATTTGGCAGGCAATCGACAATTCGAATGCAAAACGAACACATTGAGAACATGCCTGTAGTGATATTATGTGAACGCAAAAACAGACAGTCACCAGGTGAGACTGGTTACATTCATCCAGGAAGATATAGAAACAGGCGCTCATAAAATTTGGCATACATATTGTTTAACATGTGAACAACACCTCTATGAAATTTCAACAAGTTTCACCATCCCGAACCCGAGATATATATAATTGAAGTTGACTCAATTAACACGTAACATATGGACCATGCATAGGCATACAGCACATTATTAATCTTACCGTTAGTACTAAAATTAAGAAGTTTATGAAAAACGAGGAGGAGCTAGAGCAGGATATCACAGATATTGTGAAAAAAAATCAAAGTGATTGACCATCTAGTTTAACAGATATAATCATAACTACTCTCGTTATTCAAAATAGTCCACGGGGAAGCGCACATTATTAATTCTACCGTTAGTACTAAAATTAAGAAGTTTATGAAAAACGAGGAGGAGCTAGAGCAGGATATCACAGATATTGTGAAAACAAATCAAAGTGATTGACCATCTGTCTGACAGATATAATCATAACTACTCTCGTTATTCAAAATAGTCCACGGGGAAGCGCACAGCCTAAAGGGGGGGTCGTAGAGAAATGCGGATTGTGCCAGGGGACTTTTTAAAGAAGGACGGGGGACCATTTGAGGGTCTGAACGCGAAAAAAAAACTCCTCCTAGTTGACCCCATCGATTTCAACGATACCCCCCCCAAAAGTTCAAAAAGAGTACTACAAAAAAGTCCATTGAAGTTTTATCGAAAAACGATAATTTTTTCCCATGACGCATGATTTCTAGTGAGAGGGGAGCGGGGGTTTGTCTGATTTTTTTTTTCTGCTGTGCTTTTTGGGGACATCAATTTTTTGAGTCGCCGACAAGTGTCTTTGAAATTTTTCGATTTTGTCAAACTAATTTCCTAATTCAACTGTCTCGTAGCGGAACTACCTTAATGTGAGAACTAGGCGCAAAAATTAAAATATTTTCAACTTTTGCGCGAAAAAGTTGTTTATGTCATTAATAAGTCAACTGGGAATGCTGAATAAACAAACTTTCACGAATTAATGAGTGGGAATTAAATAATTTATGAATTATTTTGTGAATTTATGAACGGTTAGTACAAAAAGTTGTAGTATCGGAACGCCCGATTGTTTGGTTTGTTTTACCGATTTTGAAAACTAGAAATTTGAATTGATAATTATTGAAACCCTTAGATCTTTGGAGATAATAATTGCAAATTGGCGTAATGAAATTCGAAATGATTTAAAATGAAGCTTAAATATTTTTAAGGTTTAAAATCATAAGACGCCTGGAAACAAATGTGTTTTTTCAAACTGTTCCGTGTAAATAAAGACATTGTATTTCACCAGTTTCCTAGGGACGAAATAATCAAAATAATTTGGCTGGAGAATTGTGAATTGAAGGCGTCAGTTATGTGAATTGAAGGCGTCAGGTGTGTAGTGTTCATTTTGAGTCGGAGGATTACGAAAGAGACCTATCTTCTGAATTATTGAGTGTCAAGAGAAAGGAATATCTCAAATCTTCTGCTATTCCAAAAATAATGTTGTCTGGAAGTATGCAGAAAACCACAAAGAAAATAGAAGACACGATGATTTGCAAGAAAGAATCCAATTTTTTCATATATTCCAATGATTAAGTAGGTATCTCAACTTCATTACAAACCATTCGATTACTTGGAAATGGTACTACGGAAAATCAATAGATTCAAAAAATTATGTCTGACAGACATTACCTCTGATATCACGGGTCGCAGTTTTTTGTGTAAAGGTGTTGTGCTAAGTGATTGACCTTTGGATGTACGATGATTTAGGAGATCCAAAATAATCTGCTGGGCAGATGTAAATTCCCATAGTTTCAATTTATATAACTGTGATTGGGCTAGTAGACGAATATTTATATATTATAATGTAATTACAAAAATCATGAATTTTTCATCACATCTTCAAGTGTTTGAATTTCGCGCTAGTGTGACGTAGCGTAGCTGCGGGGCAAATCACTCGGATAGCTGAGAACATCCGACCCTTCCGACCTCCTATTTCGCCACCTTTCTATATCTTCTTGCATCTACCTACTTTGCTACCATTGAGGGAAGGAAACTCGACATGATGATTTCCGCAAAATATTCAACCATGTGAGAGGTCAGCATGTTCAGCAGTCGCAAACATTATTTAATGAATTTAGCAAAAGCACCGATAATACCCGAACGATTTGTAGGTATATTAGATAATAAAATATCGTGAACACGTGTGCCTGTGCGACTATGCGCGTCAATTAAATACCTATCTTCGAATTTGAACAAAAAACGCTAAACTCAGCCGTCGCTTAAATAATCTATTGTTGCCAGAGAGACGGATCGAATAATTTTCATATTTGGAGAATGGTGTGATATCTCTCAGTTGAAGACGAGTTCAATTGATATTCAACATACAAAATGTTAATTTATTGAATTCAGCAACTCATAATAACTGGTAAATAAAAAGTTTTGGTTTTTCGATAAAGCTCGATAAACAAAATTTGTAAAACTCGCCGAGTACTACTTAGAACTCCCATCAGAACTGTTCTGGGATTCCTTTCTGTCTTCATTCAAAATGTGGATTTTTCGAATATCGCATCTTATAACTAATAAATTGGAAAGTTTAATTTTTTCGATAAAACTCGATCAACATATTTTGTAGAACTCGCCGAGTGGTACTCAGAACTTCCATCAGAACTGTTCGAGATTCCTTTCTGTCTTCATTCTAAAGGTGGTTTTTCGAATTTCGCTCCTTATGATTGCTGATAAATTGAAAAGTTTAATATTTTCGATAAAACTCAATGAACATATTTTATAGAACTCGCCGAGTGCTACTCAGAACTTCCATCAGAACTGTTCGAGATTTTTTCTGTCCTCATTCGAAATGTGGATTTTTTAATTTCGCACCTTATGATAGCTGATGAATTGAAAGTTTAATTTTTTCGATAAAACTCGAAAATTATATTTTGTAGAACTCACTGAGTGCTACTCAGAACTTCCATCAGAACTGTTCGAGATTCCTTTCTGTCCTCATTCGAAATGTGGATTTTTTTTATTTCGCACCTTATGATAGCTGATAAATTGGAAAGTTTTATTTTTTCGTTAAAACTCGATGAACGTATTTTGTGAAGCTCGCCGAGTGCTACTCAGAACTCCCATCAAAACTGTTCTGAGATTCATTTCTGTCTTCATTCTAATGGTGGGTTTTTCGAATTTCGCACCTCATAATGTTAATAAATTGAAAAATTAAATTTTTTCGATAAAACTCGATCAACATATTTTGTAGAACTCAAATCAAATCAAAATATGCTTTAATATCGGAAGAATACAATTCTCGTTGACAAAGCTTAAGGATACAACTACAATAGGTAATTTAAAATGTATACAATATAAAATAAGATAAAATAAAAATAAGTTATAAGATTTAACATTAATACTAGACAAGGACTTAAATTACAGCAACGGCCGAGTCAATTCAACATTACAAATAAATAAATAAGTTTATGTATATATGTATAAAAACGTTCTGTTAGCGAATAAAAATTACCCCTTGCATATAACAAAAAAACTATTAGAGAGTTCCCAGTGATCAAATATGATAAAGGGTTATTTATTTATAAATATAGTTTAAGATCAGGTAAGTGAGTCCTGGTAGAATTCATCCAACGTATAATAGGCTTTTGTGACCAAGAGATTTTTACTTTTTTTCTGAAGTGAATACCGTTTTGTATTTCTTTTATGGTGCTAGGAAGATGATTGAATAATTTTCTGCTTTTAAATATTAGTGAATTTTGTGTTAGGGAGGATATAGGCGTTGGAAGTGAGACATGGAGTGATAATCGTGTTTTATATGTTGAGGTAGATTTTGCTATATCTTTATACTTTTTGTGTATGAGACATACTGTCTCTAGAATGAAAAGACATGCCAGGGTTAAAATTCTCTGCTCCAAAAATACTATACGACACGAATCGCGATAATTGGCTTTGCATAAATACCTGATCGCCCTTTTCTGCAAAATAAAGACCCTATCAAAGAGATATTGTGAACACAGCCCCCAAAAGGAAATACCATATCTAAGGTGTGCCTCAATCAATGAGTAGTAACCTTTCTGCATTGCAAACGACACGAATCGCGATAATTGGCTTTGCATAAATACTGATGCCCTTCAAAATATCAACTCAGTAGCAAAGCAGCCAGCCAGCCAACCGTCTGCACAATTTATTGATATGGCTTTCAAATCTTAATTTTTCATCAATATGCAACCCTAAAAACTTGTTCTCTGAAACATTTGTAATTGTTCCATTCTCCAATGGGATTTCATTGATATCACATTTGAATGAGACAATGTTCGTTTTGCTTATATTGAACGAAAGGAGATTGGCATCACACCACTTCTTTACCTTGTTAAGGTCCACTCGCCGAGTGCTACTCAGAACCCTCATCAGAACTGTTCTGATATTCCTTTCTGTCTTCATTCTAAAGGTGGGTTTTTCGAATTTCGCACCTTATAATAGCTGATAAATTGAAAAGTTTTGTTTTCTCGATAAAATTCGAATAGCATATTCTGTAGGAGTCACCGATTGCTACTCAGAACTGATATATCTATTCTTTTCCAAACTGATGGTTTTCTGCAGAACTACTTTCAAAAACGAACCAAAAGTACTAGCGCTACTAATTTGTTTTTTTGATTAGAATCCACGATTTGCTGGAACTATTCAAAATTTGTATCAGGAACTTCAGAACTGAATCAAATTTACCCAGACCACAAACAAAATGTGTTTTTGAAAAAGTCGAGCCAACTTCACACGAGTTAACCTGAGCTATTGAAGTTATTGAGACATTTAATTTTTTATATAATATTGATTTTCTGAAATGGCAAACCCAAAATCATTTATAATGAGTAAAAGAATTCACAGACCCTATTATCCTCATGATCAAAATAAAAATACATTCAAATTATGCTTTCAAAGTCGATCATAATATTAGTATAAAAAAAATATATATGACACAACATTTTAATTTGTATTGTTGAAACTCAATTTTATTACACTGAACATTTTCAAGGATTTTCTATTTGGGGCCTGCGCTATAATCCTATCCTGACAAACAATTGATCATATCACAGTGATTATGACAGTTGGCAACACTAGCTGATAACTTATGATTTCACCGTACTTTCTCCTATGTCAAATATGAGCATGGCATGGCTCTTCAGGTATGAAGCTTTTACTGAATATCAATTATTTGTTATACTTGAGTTCTATAAAAATATTTTTGTGTGCTAATTATATCTATATTGTATTTAATGATCAGTTATATATGTGTAATAGATCAATAAATAATTATATTTCTTGAAATATGTTTTACTCTGATCGATTAAGATTAATTTTCTACAAGGTCATCATCATAATTTTCATCTTTTTCATGGAGTTGATATTTCTTTTATTTACTACTCCTCAAGGAAAGGGACATACAGAGGTCACCTTGAATGACTTACAGGACACGTATTCAATGCACCATCCACAAAATTCGTCATATGGATATCAAGGTCAAACACCCAACACTCTCAAGGTCAAGGCTAGACACACTCAATGACCAGGGTCACATGTGTCGTCATAGTGGTGGGGGATATCCAGAACCGGCTTAAATATCCTTCTATTCAACAAGTGATGCCAGATTCGAGTTTTTTTTTTATTTCTTCAGCGGCTTAACCGGAAGAGGACAAGTACCTACCTTGTACGCAAATGTGGAAACATTTTTCAAATGCAGCACTGTATATACTAAAAATCTTATCAAATTCCAAATGAAAATCCCAGAATATTAGGTGCAAATCTGAAATTTTGATGACTTTTCCATTGGCGAAAAATAAGGGAGAAAAGCATCATGATAGTATGCCATTCTGTCAACTTGGGGATGCCATTTCTTCAAAATAGAAAACTCAATATCTGGAAACAATCCTCTATATTTAATTGAAAGAAAGACATTTCAATTGAAAGATATCGAAAGCAAAATTCTGTGATAGAATACTCGGTAGGAAAAAAAAAAAAACTTAATGGTCGGATTTCCAAGATGTCACGTTTCTGATTTTCTTCAGAAACTGCACTTATTTTTTTTATTGAATGCCTATATTGATATATACGATATTGAGTTGATTTTTTCGTGTTGATATTCCCCTATTGACATTTTTTTTTTCAAAAGGAAAAACCTGATTATTTAAGCCTGTAGTTGATATAATATATATATGTAAGATTTTTGAGAGATGTATACATACCAGGATGCTTGGTTTTCTCGATAAACATAATGTTATAAGCAGGCATCAACATGGATTTCGCCCTGGAAGATCGACGGAGAGTGTCTCGGTGGCTTTTCTCGATTACGTCCATACTGCGTTGGACCGCGGAAGGTTTGTTGGGGTACTCTTCTTTGACCTTTCTAAAGCATTTGACTCTATCAATATTAATGTTGCTCTGGGCAAATTATCTGGACTGGGTTTTCGGGGCATATTTTTGTCGTGGCTCGCATCTTATCTTGAGTTTCGAAAAATTTGCGTAAAAGTGGATGATTGTAGGTCTCAACTTTTTGATGTTGATTTAGGAGTTCCTCAAGGATCAGTTTTAGGTCCCTTGATTTTCCTTCTGTACGTCAATGATTTACCAAATTATTTGAGCACTGAACACATTTTTTTGTATGCAGATGATACGACAATCGCCACTGATGCTGAAACCCCAGGAGAACTTGTGCAGAAAATGAATATTTTGTCGAAAGAATTTACTGATTGGTGTAGTAACAACTCCTTAATTGTCAATCCTGACAATACAGTATGTCTACAGTTTTATTCTCGTACAAAAATCTCAAATGATTATTTTGTTCGCGTAAACAACAAAAATATATATTTTTCGGACTCAATAAAATTTCTGGGCACATATTTAGATGCAAAATCCTGACAATACACATGTTGATCAGGTGTGTAAGAGACTCAATAGTAGTTATTATGCAATTTTGCAGCTGAAAAATATATTCACACTAGAGCAATTAATAAATGTGTACTATGCTCTCTCATATTCACATATTTCTTATAACATTGTCCTTTGGGGAAGTACGGCCAATGCTCGCAGAGTTTTTATCAGTCAAAAAAGACTAATTCGCCTAATCTTTGACTTAGATTACCAAACGACGTGTAGGAATCATTTTAAAAAGTATAACTTACTGACGGTACCATCGATTTACATTTATAAAACTGTAACATATGTTAAACTCAACATCAAGAGCTTCTCAAAAAATTCTGACTCTCATGACTATGCTACGAGGCATGGTGATTTATTTAGAAGTACAAAGCACCGTACTTCACTTTACGAAAGCAGTCCAAAGTATAATGGAATACGATTTTTCAATCACCTCCCCAGTGATATCAAAAACGAAAAAAATATTAATAAATTCAAAATAAGATTGAAAAAATATTTAGTGGAATCCTGCTTTTATGACATTAGTGAATATTTTGATAATTCATAATTTTTTTTTTTTTTTATTATTTGTTTGTTTGTATGGACGATATGTTTAAAGTAATATAGTTATTTGTTTAGTGTATATATATATGTAAATGTGTACCTATGTATGTCTGTATATACATTTTATGACTTGTCCTATATCATGTATGATCTTAAAGGATAAATAAAGATTATTATTATTATTATTATTATATCTCAAAGTAGAAGTTTTTCTAATTTGGTCTAGGAATTTTCTACTCATATATTATCAAGGTTTTTCAATCCAAGGAATTCGATGGAAAGCTGGCAAGAATGGTAAATGGTCGAATATCAGAAATATAACCTCATTTAGTTTTTCGAGAGTGTGATCGCTGAAGGTGGACGCGAGCTATAACCTCAAAGAAGAAATCTAGCGAAATCTAAAAATATTTAGTGCATATACTAACATCCCTTTATCAAATTATTCCCTTTCCCCCATTGGTGAGATCTTATAGTAATTAATTACAATATTTTAGTGAAGATCGTAATATATTAAATTAAACAGAGCGTCAAACATGACACAAGAGTCGGGGGGTAAGGACCCCCCCGATAAAGATAACACAACTACAACTCCGGTAAATAATCAAGGTAATTCACATCAACTATTATATTCATACACAAACCCAGGACCATATGAGGTGTATATACAAACTCAAAAGGATAATACAGACGGAACATCTAACATTGGAAATCTACACCAATTATCAGTAGCCAAAATGATCTATAACCTAAAAATTGGCGAATTGAAAAAACTCAAACTAAAGGGTCGAAATCGAATGAGTGTGGAATTCAAAACCTTTAATGCAGCAAACTTTTTCCTAAATAGCGAAATCATAAAATCCAAAGGCTTGGAATGTTTCATTCCGGGAAATAATATTACCTGCAAAGGCATTATACGATATATGGATGAAGATGTAACAGAAAAGAAATAATAGATAACACAAATACAAAACTGGTGAATTGTAAGGTAATCAACGACAGGAGATTGAATCGGAAAAAAATTGTAGAAGGAGTAACAACGTATGTTCCCTCAAGCACTGTTTGTTTAACTTTTACAGGGAAAAAACTACCAACAGAAATAGAAATATATTCTCTATATACGCCAGTCGAAGAGTATCGCTTGCCAGTTATCCAATGCTACCAATGCCTCCTCTATGGTCACACCAAAAAACAATGCCGTAGCAAATCAATATGTCAGAATTGTGCAAAAATTTATGATACAACAGTCCAGTGCCCCAATCCAACCAAATGCCGTCACTGCCAAAGTGGAGAACATCAATCTGTAAGTAAACAATGCCCAGAATTTGAACGTCAAAATCATATATAACGTTACATGACCTATGATCACCTCTCATTTTATGATGCAAGTGAACGTGTACCAAAACCCAAAAAACCAGAAAGATATAATTATAGAACAACTGATTTTCCAAATATAAATAATAATCCAAGCCTACAGAACAGACAAATAAGACTCAATGAATATAACAACAATCCAAATTATGTATCATATAGCCAAAAAACTAAACAAGACAATGAAATGAGAAAGCGTAGAGCAGATTCACCCCCGGGTACGATATTAGGGCCCACAATGAATGTTTGTATTCTCATCCCAAATCTCCAGGTAACGATAATATACCCATATATGATAGCCCCAGATACCAGCCAGGTCCATCACGTAACCCCCATACACCCAGACAATCTCATTCCAGTAAAAATCCAATAATTGAAATACAATCCCATTTAAATGATAACCCAACAATTGAAATGCCGGACTCCTTCAACATTCTACTTGAGTATTGAAAAGGGAAACATTCTCAATTGAATATTGATAGAAATAGTGTGAATAGTAATAGATATAACTTATTAATTCTAATAAATGAGCACAATCCTGATATCATTCTACTAAATGAAACCTGGCTCACCACAAATTTCAATTTAAATATACCTAATTATAATATAGAACGAATGGACCGTCAAGATGGTAAAGGCGGAATAGCAACAATCATCAAATCAAATATAGAATATACCAAACAACAAATAATTATTCCAAACTTTACTGACAGATTCCAATTTCAATGTGTTTATCTACCTAATTTCAATTTTTCCATCATAAATATATATAATCCCCCCAACTTAAATCTTAGTTTTGATATTTTGAAACTTATCTGTGAAGAACCGAATAATCCATATCTAATAATGGGAGACCTTAATGGCCAACATCCGATGTGGGGCAGTTCTAGCACTAATTATAACGGACGTATTATAAAATTAATAATAGATGAATTCGATTTAGTCCTTTTGAATGATAACACTCCAACCCGTTTAACCCCCCTACACAAAATATTTCTGCAGTTGATATAGCTCTAATCACAAAAGTTATAGCCCCTAGATGTTCTTGGAATGTTATACAAGACTGTGGTATGAGTGATCACTTTCCAACCATTTGTGAAATTTCGGTAAGTTGCCGAAAGGATATAGTTCGAACACCTCGAAAGATTTTCAGAAGTGCAAATTGGACTTCATATAATGAATTCACTACCCAACAAATAGGAAAATTGACAGACCCAACATATTTGCAAATATATGAAATTCTAGAAGGAGCCAGTGAAGTATCTATTCCAATCTCATCCCCAACAAAATCTCCACATAAACAAACAGTCCCTTGGTGGGATGAAACTTGCTCTAGGGAAATAAAAAAAAAGAAAGAAGCACTGAAAATTTTTAGAGATAATCCCAGCTTAGAAAATTATTTAAATACAAAAAAGGTCATAGCTTCGACAAAAAAAAAATTGAATAGTATAAAAAAAAAACTAAATTTAAAGAATACTGCTCAACATTGAATAGGGAAACCCCACTTACCCAGATATGGTGAACTATTAAAAAATTCTCCAATACACAATCATCTCAAAAAATAAAATTGCCTAATAAAAACATCACAAGATGCATCATGAATAATCTAAGAAAAAGCATTTTCTTATATAAAAGAATAATAAAAAACAAAATTACATTATTTGAATTACAAAAAAAAAAAAAGATAAAGCAACAGGATTAGACAATGTATCATACAGTATGATACAAAATATCTCGATAGAATCATTGGAAAAAATTATTATATTATATAATAAATATCTGAAAGGAAATTCAATCCCAGAACAATGGAAAGATATACTTATACTACCAATATTAAAACATGGTAGGGACTCTACTCTTCCGGAAAATTATAGGGCTTCTTGCCTGGGTAAAGTGCTAGAAAATATAATAAATATCAGACTTGAACATAATAGGAAATTACCATCATTACAATTTGGATTCAGACGAAACATGGGTTGTCAGGATGCTTTGATATATACAACAACCTACATATATAACGGTTTGAGTAAAAATCTTTACACATTGGCGGTGTTCCTAGATCTTAAATCAGCTTATGATACAGTGAATATATATTAGTTATACGTAGAAATGACAAAGTTAGAAATTCCAAATCAACTTAGCAATTTAGCTCTACAGTTTTTAATAAATAGAAATATATATGTCAAAGATAAAGAGGGTAATATACACGGCTCACAAAGCACATCCCTTGGACTTCAACAAGGGTCTCCATGAAGTCCCACACTATTTAACATTTATACAAATTCACTACATTACCTTTTCATTAATAACATTCAAGTTGTACAGTATGCAGACGATATAGTATTATTAATTCAAGGGCCCTCAATCCCAACATTAACACATGAAATGAACATGGCCCTACTCAAATTAAAAAACACATATAATTTTAATCTAGCAACCAATAAATCAACAGCAATTTTATTCAGAAAAGGCGTATCTCGTCAAATAAATCCACCTATTCATATTGACTATCAAATCATTCCATATCACAGTCACACAAAATATCTGGGGGTTATCATTACTTCCACCCTGAATTGGGCTCCCCAAATAGAACATACCGTAATAAAAGCATCCAAAGCAATAAATGTAATGAGGGCGGTCTATCGTACCTGGTGGGGGGCAGATCCTCAAACGCTCATGCTCTTGTACAAAGGCTTAGTAAGATCTCATCTAGATTATGGAGGACATCTACTCAAACCCTGTAGCAAAACGAATCTCAACAAATTAGACAGAATCCAATATCAAGCCTTACGCCTAGTGACAGGGGGTATGAAATCTACTCCAATAGTAGTGCTTATGGCAGAATGTGCAGAACCCTCTCTTGATACAAGAAGACAATGGTTAAGTAGTAAATTCATATTGAATAAACTCCATATAACGATCAACCAATTATTTCCCTAATATCCCAACTAGCGGAACAATGCAGCAATAGAAGGGGATTTTGGTCCAGAAGGGAACAACCGTATTATGTCAAAGCATATGAAAGTTTGCAAGTATATCAGGGAAATCTATATCAACATGATATACTCCCATGTCATTATTATAGTATAAAAAATCAACTTATACAGATACCCACATATAACATGAATAAGGACCGAAATGATATAGCCAACAATGAAGAATGCTTATTACAAATTTCAGAAACATTCTCAGATTTCACGTGGGTTTTCACTGATGGATCATTTGATCCAAACTCTCATAGATCAGGATATGGAGTATATATCCCCAAATTAAATATTTCATATTCCGAAAATTTTACCAACATATACTCAAATCTGCACAGCTGAAATCATAGCCATACACAAGGGATTAACAATATGTTTGGAAACAGAACAAAATAAAATATGTAATCATATTTTCAGACTCGAAATCAGCTATACAAAAAATATCCCAATCAATATTCCACAAGAAAAGAGTTCACATAAGCTTGCTAACGAAACAAATGATTATAGATATGCAACAGACAGAAAGGGAGATATATTTAGCATGGATTCCAGGACATTTGGGCATACATGGTAATCAGAAGGCGGACATTTCAGCAAAAATAGGCAGAAATTTAAATATCCCCATGAGTATAGAACTAAATAGGACAATTTCCTACCTGTCATTAAAAAAATATATGGATAAACTGGACTACTAGTTGGAGAGAACAATAGAAAATAAACCAACATTCTATGGACTAATTGAAGAATCCTTTCCAAAACAGCCATGGTTTTCGAAATTCCCATTTAAAGATAGGCGACACCTCACAACTTTTATCAGGGCAAGAACAGGACATTGCCTCACCCCACAGCACCTCCACAGACTAGGTATCAAACCAAACCCTCAATGTGATTGCGGAGAAATTGGAGATTTACAACATATATTATTAGAATGCTCCATATTACATGCACAGGAAAATCTATATCAAACCCTGGCGATAAATCAAATACCAACACCCATCAATATCATATCTTTACTGCAAAATCTAACAATTAAGACTTGCCAAATAATTATAACATCCCTAAATAAACATTCAATTTCACTATAAATATAATAATCACCATTTAAAAAAAAAAAAATAAAAAAAATAAAAAAAAAAAATAAAAAAAAACTATATACATACATGTATATTTGTGGATATCAGTATATAATAATAACCCAAATCCCTATCTATATTTACCTGGGCTCTTTTACTATCTACGAGGCAACATTTCTTGGTGTGAAATGCTCGGCCGTTGCCCACGAAGCAGAAAAGTTATACCTTTGTTATTTCTTCTTTATTCTATATATTTACCCCCTATTTACTAACCCTTTGCACTAGGATTCTACAAGGAAGGAGAAGATGGGATCTCCCAGACGTACTTCAGCGTATATTCTCCTCCTATTTTAAATATACAACAAGAAGCTGGGCATATGTCTACGGACGAAACCCATTAACCAGAAGACGACGACGATAACCTCATTTATCTTACCTTGCCTAGATTTGTTCCAAAACTTGTACCATGTGAAAATTGATGACATCGTGATTTTTATCATTTGAGAATTCCCCCCATTTGGAAAATTGATTGGAATCGCAGAAGTATACATTTGACCTATTCATCAACTTAATCACTCCCCGACTATATTTTGGTAAAGGTGTGTTTTCTTGGACTTCAACAGTATGATGGGACCCATGCATTTTGTATATGGAGTTGATGGATCTTTTAAAGGAGATTTGTTGGTCCCAATTATGGTTTTCACAACCTTTGAAATTATTAATAAATCATCAGAAATAAGTAAATTTAGATTTTCTCATTTTCCTATAATGTCAGTTTGGTTATTTTCTTATCCTCTTTGTGGATACATATCAATATAACCCTTTTCTGTCATCATAGAAACTCATCAGCCCTTGATGCTTTCAACTAGCTAAGAAATTCTTGTTTAAATTTTTCGATTTCTTTTTATTTCTCCTAATTTTTTCGACTTCTCCGACCGTCCGCCACTGGCTTATTTTTCAATGTGTGTTTTTCAGTGACAATATGATTTTTCAGTTGAATATAAAAGTGACTGAGCATTTATTTGTTCGTGTTTAATTTTTTATTTTCTCATTTTTTAATTCTTCGACTGCCCTTCACTGGGTAATCTTTTCATTGTGTATTTGTCGAATCATTCGAATTTATTTCTTAGTTTAATTAATTTCAAATTCCAGAATATATCATACCTACTTATGTTCGGCAATATTCGGTATTTTGGATGCTGGAAAATGGCCGCTACACTCACGCCGGGTGTTTACTTATCATTCCTCAATATACAGCGTTAACAATATCCGTTTCAAGTTATTTCAGAAATATCGAAATATATTTTTAATTTGTTTTGTATTATTTTTGCTAATACATACCTATATTACAAAGTTCCACATGCAAACACGTAGCTGCCTTCATAGGTAGTGCATAGTCTACCCCAAGTATTTTGAATTTTGTCAGGTTACCCCAGATTATATACCATTGATATCTGATGATATATCCATGCAAAATTTATCATTTCAATTACAAAAAATTCATTAACAAAATATAGGACGAATGTAGTTATGAGCGTTATATTAACTCCCACCATGAAATTATGAGACAACCCTAACCATTACCACCCTATCGAGCGCCATCTGTTTTCGGGAAGCTCCATCCAGTAGCATATCCAATAATCACACCATGGTTTCAGACAATAATTATGACCACGCCCACGCTTTCAATGTGTCGCTTGTATGAACATATATATATATATTGTAATTCTAAAATTGAAAATTTCATTTATTTTCCAGGCAATTATGATCCAAAAACACGTTCGCGGCTGGTTGGCGAGAAGAGAATTCAGAAAACGACAGAGGAAAATCATTGTATGTCAATCAGCTGTCAGAAGGTGTTTGGCAAGAAAACACTACAAAATGCTTCGAATCGAAGTTAGGTCTATCGAACACGTCAAGAATCTCAACAAGGGCCTAGAAAATAAGATCATTAGTTTGCAGCAAAAGGTAGATGAACTCAATAAAACTAATAACGAGATGAAGAATTACCAGAACGAAGTTCTTGAGTTGAAATAAGTTATATTACATTTCGCTTGATGATTCAAAATATTTCAGTAAACGTACGAAAAATGAAAAATGCTCATATTTTCGTTGTGGCGGTAAAGTAATATTACTTTCCATTTTTTGTGTTTCATATCCCTGGAAGTGAAAATTGTCATTTATCTATTCAAGGACTGCACATTAGTAAACTTTTCCCTATATGTTACTGCGTTTTGGTATTCTGGATTAGAAAATACAAAATATATTTCGTTCGTTTAGGTAATCACTTTCGGTTCTGTTTCTTTTCTTTGAATAATACTTATGTCATTTTGATAATTGCTCGTTCAAATTTGACACATTACACAGGTTCAAATCAACGTGATCTATTTGGTATGAAATGTATCTAGCGACCCATCTTTTTTAGTAGCGGCCTTCATGTTTGGTCGATAAGAAGAGAACATGTGGCTATATTATCGTTTGCGATCAACAATATACAGGAATATTTTTCAATTATTTTTTTTATTTGGTTCATGCATTATACTTTTCATATTAGTGCCCCAGTCTACCATATCTGCCCCGGTTTGTGTTAATTGTGTTGTAAACACAATTTTGTTTTTCGTTCATTTGTTTTGTCTGGGTCAATTTCGATCTCAAGGTAGTGGTAATTTTTAACACAGATCGTTCCTTGATTTGTTTTTCGGTTCCTTCAAATTTTTCAGAGAAACCAGAAATGTATGGAATTATATATGTTACCAAAGGTTTGTTGTTAAGAGTGTTAGTTTTGTTTTTTTTTTTTCCATACGGCTGCCAAAACTTTATGAATATGCTTTATTCTCCATAATATTTAAAAAAACAATGTCATTTGTTGATTTATTTGATCAAAACTTACTTCCCACCTATATGCGCAGTTCGATAACTGAGTTATCATCATCAGTAGGTAAACTACACTATGTAGTTATTTATATGGGGGTAGTAATCGTCTGAAAACAAGAGGGCGAGGATAAAATCCCTTTAATTCATATTTTAAAAATCTCAAGAGCTGATTTTAGCAGATTTTTTTTAAATTTTAAAATCACTTTTCTTAATAGGTTGTTTATTTCTCTCTTAGTTATTGATAATGTGATTTTCTTGAAATTTTGGTTGTGATTGTATGTTAGAAAATGAAGTATTTGGCATAGTGAACATTCCCACTTCGGGATTGATGTTACTACCCCTTGTCTATTTTCTCCTTGAGAAAAGCGAACTTGGGCTCGATCATTATTTCTCAATTCTGACTGATGAATTTGGTTCCTGTCCGAGACGTCGTTACGACCTTGTGAACGCCAATTATTATTGTTCGAATTCTCATAATTCCGACACGAACCGATATCCCTTTCTATTCCGATACACAACTCTAATAGTTGGTCAATATCGAATATCATTGACCTCCTCCAATGGCTACGAATTTGTGGCAGCAATAATTCAATAATCAATAATATGATTTCTTTTCCGAAAAATTCGGTACTAGTCTGTACGCAAGAGCAAATTTTTCCGCTATGAATATATCTACTTGTTCATTTTTCGCCTGCGATCAACCGTAAAATTTGCTAGTTAAACGAGCGACATACTCTTGGCTATCGTATCTCGCTAAAAATCTGGCTTTAAAAAACTCCCACGAAATCTAGACGTGTGCATAGTTATTAGCCCAATTTAATGCTTCACCTTTTAGTTGGCATCGGACAAAAGATACCCACTCGTCTCGTGGTATCCGATGCTTCGTCAACTCGTTTACAATTTTAGTTAGAAAAAAATAAGGATTCTCGGTATCCGTGCCCGAAAATTTTGGCAATCTTTGAGTATCCAATTTTTTTACGCTGTTCATATTTTGCAAAGCTGCAAGCTTTTCCATGGCATTATTTTCTTGAACGTTTTCTTTCTATTCCATTATTTAAGCCTACATTTATCGCTATTGCTTCATCACTATAAGTGACTTGTGCTTTTTCAGGCCGATTAGACCTCGAAATTGCTGGAGTTGAAAATGCCATATTTTCTTGACTTTCAGAAACTTCAGGATTAATTTTTAAATAGCTCTGAAGGCTCCACGCTTCTTGCGCGCCATGTCTAGTTCGGAGGGGCATCGTTTGAAAAAAATATTCTAGTTAAAGTTTTACCGAAAATACACCTCCGGCCAGCTCGATCTCAGAGGGGGTGATAAAACTAAACTACGATACGAGCTCCAAGCTATCCTTTAATATATGTAATGGAGGAGAAGAACACTAAAGCGGAAATCTCGTAAGTCTAGACAATTTCTGATTTCGAATAAGAAAACCGAAATTATTCTAGCCAAAATAAAATAAAATGAACTTCAACATTTAGTTTTCCTTAACAAAAATAGAACAAATTTAAAAATGAACTTGCATTAAAACTTCTCTTGACTTTAGAAAAGATCTTTTCATATGTCTAGTTTAAAACCTTTAATATTGGCAAATGGCCTGATATGGTTTATTTATTATTAATACTGCTCATCGCCGAACTTCCTGTTCTGACGGGACGTCTAGGGTTCTATCTTCGATCGCGAGAGCCCTATCAGAAATCTGTAATTCATGAGAAAATGATTTAGCTCAGCTGCCAGGACCCTGCAATGCCCCTCCATTCGGGAGCGGACCTGTAGAAACCTGTACGAGTCCCTAATACCCTATGCAACACTGTTTCTAGTTGTAAATATCGCGCCTATCTCACCACGTGTATCCTAACACCGTCACACGTGGTGCCAGCTCGTCTCCGGAGACGTCCTCGAGGTCGGCTTATCCAAGCATGCGTGGAATGAGACTCCGTGGCCCCAAACCTTGAAAAAAGCACGACCTTCTACACCTGGTGACACCCCAATACCAGCTCGGCTGTCATGGCTAATCACCAGCATGTAGCGGAATGACAGGGAATGGCATCCAAATAAAAACACACTGCTAAAATTATTATTCTGCTCCCTTGTTCCGTAGACTACGTAATTTGGGCTTCGAATTCCTTTTTGAAACCAACTTATTGTTGGCAGAAACGATTGATAATGAATATGAGTTTGGTACAATTGGTAGGCTGGAGTCCTCCTTAAATAACCATGAAATATAATCCTAGTACGTGATAGTCGTAGCTATCCTCTATCGATGATAAGAATAAGATTTCCAATCGGAGAATTTCGTGCAACTTGTCCAAGTTGCTTCTCGGGAAAGTTATTTCTGCAAATCCACTAATATGAATAGTCAACAAAGCGCAGCGCAGAGCTCAAAATATGGCGACTTGACTCTCAGATTAACTGAGCAAGACTGACTTTTGGTAAAATCAAGCAAATTCCTAAACTTGATTTCCACATCGCCCTCAAAGTGCATTGTTTTACATTATAATTCTAATAAACTCCGAGTAAAAAGCTTAAAACCATCGAGTAAAAAGCTTAAAACCATTGCAGTGATAAAAACTCTGTGAATACAAAAAATAAAGGATATCTTCCATCTTCACACCTGTTCACATTTGGAAGTGACTAGTTAACCAACGTCTCTAATTTGGTAGTGACCAATTAACCAACTTCTTTGTCCTGTAAGAAATCGACCTATCACATGGAGTGCAGCCAATGCAAAGACTCTTTTGATTCCAACTTCATCTTTCCCTGCGACAGCTGTAAGGTCCTTTTTTGCAGAAATTGCTGCAAACTCACCGCGCCCGAAATTAAATGCCTGCAACTAAAACCAAAAGAAGGCTGATATTTCTATGTGATAAATGTGAAGAGGGTTTTTGAAGGGTGCCTGCTCTCAGCAGAGAAGTTTCTGAAGTGAGTAAGGAACTCTCCGAAATGAAAAAAACTTGAAGGTCTGGTAAATTCCGTATTGAAACCAGAAACTAACACTAAAAACGAGAATGAAGTTATCCCACCACAAATAAATCAGGAATCCATTATGGTTGAAATGGAAGAGAGAAGACTAAGGTCAAATAACATAATACTATTTAATATGACTGAACCTACTGCATCTACAATCGAGGAGAAAAAGAAACAAGATACTGATGCTGCCAAATCCATACTTAGTGAATTATCATCTAGCGACTTTTCCTTCAGGGCCTTTCGCATAGGAAGAGTAGGTGATAGGCCAAGACCCATAAAAATAATTTTGGATGACCACAGATTAGCTCTACACTTGCTGAAGAACAAATGCTCAAAAGAAGATATCAGGATCAGTGCTGACATGACCATTGCTCAGCGCAACTTCCTGAAACAACTACGTACCCAGCTAGAGCAAAGGAAATCACATGGTGAGACAAACTTAACTATTTGTAATGTACAAGGTGTACCTAAAATCGTTAGCACTGATGATAGCCGCCGAAAAAACTAAATAAAACGGGTAATCCAAATACTGCTTACTCTAATAGTCATATATCAATTTATTATCAGAATGTTCGTGGAGTACGCACCAAACTGGACAGCTTACTGTATAGCCTAAGCGACTGTTACCATGATATAATTGTCCTGACGGAAACTTGCTTAAATGATAACATTGAAAACTCTGAGTTAGGTTTCTCTCAATACAACGTATACAGGAAGGATAGGTGTGAATTAACTAGTTCCAAAACATTGGGACGGGGGGTTTTGATTGCTGTTAAAAAACATGTAATTATCATATTCATTTTCATGCTTCCCTAAATAACGTAGAAGACTTATACATATATGTCAAACTCAACGGAACAACTATTTTAATTGGCGGAGTATATATTCCCCCCTCCTCTAATGTCAGCATCTTCGAGGACCATTGCATAAACGTTGATTCATTACTAGAATCTCATCAATCCCAAAAGTTATACTTATTTGGTGATTATAACCTACCCAAAGCCAAATGGTCAAATGATGAACTAGGAGTACTAGTGGATACAAGTAACATCACTCCTGCACAAATAATAAGTGACAGTTTCGCATTTCATAATTTGTATCAACTCAGTGACATTAAAAATTGTAATAGTGTAATTTTAGATTTGATTTTCTCACAAGACAAAAATGTATTGGTTAATTATGCAGATAACACTCTACTTCTTTGTGATCAGCACCATCCTGCAATTCAAGCAACTTTAAATCTAAACACTGAAATACCAACCCTCCAATTTGAACATCAATATTATGACTTCAAGAGAGCAAACTTCACTAGTTTACATTATTTTTGATCTAATATCAATTGGGAGGAGATTTTGCATGATGGTGTTGAATTGGATATAGCATTAGATAATTTCTATGATACTTTATACACTGCCTTTCATCACTTTGTTCCCCAGGTGCACTACAGTGCATCCAAATTTCCACGGTGGTTTTCCCCAGATTTGAAAAAACTTATAGAGAAAAAGGAGTCTCATCGGCAATACAAGTTCTCAAATTCATGGGAGGATTATATGGTATTTTCCAATCTTAGATCACAATGCAAGACCCTCACCAGAGATTGTTACGTATCATATATTGCAAAAACTGAAAATAATATAAAACACAACATTAAAAACTTCAGGACTTTCATAAACACTAAGAGAAATGATCACTCGGTACCCCAAAATATGCATCTAGATGATAATTGGGGATCTAATAACTTGGTAGAATTCAATGCAAACAAAACACAAGCATGTCTTTTTTCTAGAAAAGCCGATCTCACTGTGCCTAACATAACTTTGTCAGGAGTAACCATACCACTGAAGCCATCCATATCGATGCTTGGTATTACTATCAGCAATAACCTTTCCTGGGAAAATCACGTGAGGTCCATTGCCAAAAGTGCATCCCAAAAACTTGGTTTTCTGTTTCGTGCCAAGAGCTATTTCACCCCCAGTCAGCTGCTTATGATCTATAAGGCACAGATCCGACCTGTCCTGGAATACTGTTCCCATATTTGGAGTGCGGCACCTAAACATATCCTGAGGCTATTGGATTCTGTCCAAAAAAGGGCAATTCGTCTCGTCGGTGATGCCTCGCTTACAAACTCGCTCACTTGTCTGGAACACCGTAGAAAAGTTGGCGATTTGTCTCTATTTTATAGATATTTTCATGGGCGATGCTCTTCTGAAATATCAACAATCGTTCCTGCTTTGGCAGTCTCTTCGAGATTAACCCGTCAAGTTCAGTCATCACACCCCTTCGTGGTCACTTTGGAGACCTGCAGAACATCACTTTCCAAAGACTCGTTCATCCAACGAACAGCGAGGCTTTGGAACTCATTGCCTAGGGAGGTGTTCCCGAGGCATACAACCTTCAGAAATTTAAGAAGAACACCAACTCCTACCTTCTTTCCCTAGGTTCCCACGATGTTCTCTGAACATTACAGGATATCCCTTTTCGTGGGAACCAGAACATAAAAAAAAAAAAAAATTACGTGAACGCTGGTGACGATATAGTGGATCTTTTTGCTGACCATTTCTAATCAGTTTACAAAAGAAATGATATCAATTTTGAGTCTCTTTCAGAACATAATGACAAGTTAAATATAAGCCAATGCAACATTTCAGTACAAGATGTTTTGGAAAATTTGAACTCCTTAGACATTAGAAAGAGTTCTGGCCCAGATAATGTTCCTCCAATCATACTAAAAAAATGTAGGTTTACCTTAGCAGTTCCACTGCTTAGATTGTTCCAAAGATCTGTACAAACAGGTACATTCCCCTTGAGATGGAAATGTAATTATATTATGCCAATTTTCAAAAGCGGTGATAAAACCAATATCCGAAATTACAGACCCATAAGTGTTTGGAGCACAATCCCAAAACTTTTTGAACGCATCATTTGCAGTCAGATAAAATTTAGGTTAACACAAGTATTCATAGATGAGCAGCATGGGTTCATTAAGGGTAGGTCTACTTCAACAAATCTGTTACCATTCGTACAGGACACACTGAAGGCCTTGGAGGATCGATGTCAAGTAGATGCTATATACACAGACTTCTCCAAGACTTTCGACACTGTAAACCACTCTCTTTTATGCATGAAATTGGAAGCAATAGGTTTTATGGAAACATTTTACAATGGCTAGTATCTTACTTGAATGAGAGAACACAAAAGGTTAGATTAAAGGGTTATATATCAAGAGATATTACAGTGCATTCTGGTGTTCCACAGGGGAGTCATCTTGGTCCATTGCTGTTTAACATTTTCATAAACGATATAGAAAATGAAATAAAACATAGTCAGTTCATGTTATTTGCCGATGACTTGAAACTCTTTAAACGAGTTTGCTCAATAACAGACTGTGAAATGCTTCAATCTGATTTGGATAATATTGCAAGATAGTGCTCAAAAAACGACCTCTACCTCAACTTATCAAAATGTAAATCAATCACTTTCCACAAAACATGTCAAAAGATATGCTTCAACTACCATATTAATAACAACGAATCGGAATAAGTATTCAATATTAGAGACTTGGGAGTTATAATGGACAGTAAACTAAACTTTGGTCAACATCAGGATCATATCATAAATACAGCGTTTAAAATGTTAGGTTTCATAAATCGACACACAAGAGACTTCAAAAATATAAATACTCTAACTTATTTGTTCAACACTTTGGTGAGGCCAACTCTCGAATATGCATCCAATGTATGGTCACCATCATACAACAATCATATTCACATAATTAAAATGGTTCAAAATAAATGTCTACTTCGTCTCTCGCATAAGTTGGGGGTTCCTAGAACTGAATTTTCTGCTAGCCATATGCGTGAAACGTTGAATATTCAAGAATTGCATACAAGGCGCATGCATGCTGACCTCATACTAACCTACAAAATTGTTAACAACTTGGTCACCTGTCCTAACTTGCTTTTTAGATTTGCTCTTTATGTCCCAGTAAGGGCTACCAGAACAATTCAGACCTTTGCCACATCTCTGCATAGATGTAATTATGGAAAGTATTCTCTTATATCTCGTATGGCAGAATAGTGAGCAGCTGGTTGTAACGAAGCTGAAAAATTTCAGTTTATGTACTGGTTTCTGTAGAAGTGAAACCAAAAATGGCGGTGTAGCAATTTTTAAAAATGATGCAACTAGTTTGGAATTTGCGGTCTTAAACCTAAAAAACGTATGTCTTGAGGGTGTACTTGAATGCTGTGGCATCAGATCACAACAAAATAAAACAACCTTTGTCTGTATGTATAGACCACCAATGGGATATTTTAAGCTGTTCTTAGACCTACTTGAAGGGTTATTGACACTAATTTGCAAGGATAATGAGAAAGTAATTATAGGAGGGGATTTTAATATGAATTTTCTAAAAGGTGGCGCAAATGTGAACCAGCTAGAGGATTTAGTATCCGCGTACAACATAATGTGTACAATATATGAACCAACCCGAGTGATAGCCTCCTCGAGCACTTGCATTGATAATTTTCTTATAACCAAAATGGCAGATTACAAGGTGAAGATCAAGGATTTTCATTTATCTGATCACTATGGGCAAATAATTAAATTCCCCATAAAAAATACCACCAAAAACTCCCCTGTGCCAATTTCTTACTATTTAAGCTTTTCAGTGAAAAATATCTCAGATTTCAAAATATTATTGGGAAATGAGAACTGGCAGAATGTGTACACGGAAACATGTCCAAATGAAGCATATAATAGATTTCACGAAATCCTTCAATATTATATTGATGTATCTTTTCCACTTCAACAGACAAAACAAACAAAGAAAGTCAACTCTAACCCCCTCACCCCAGAACTCTATAATCTCAAGAATATGGTCTCCCTATACTCAGAATGCGCGAGAGTAAACGAAAATTTCAAGGACATATGTCGCCAAGTAACTATAACATACAGGGAGAAACTAAAGCAGAATAATCAAAGATGCATTGAGCATAAGATTAATAGTTCTCACAATAAACCAAAAACCATGTGGCAAACTATAAATAATATCCGGAAAAAAAATTAAAAACCCAAAGATATCTCCATTTTTGATGGAGAACACAAGGTGTCATGTGTTGACATGGCTAATAATTTTAATGCACATTTCACGAAAGCTGAAGAACAAAGGGAATATGATCTCAATTTTATGGAAAATATAGTCGCACTTTGCCCAAACTCCATCTTTTTCCATCCAATCAAGGAATATAAGTTTTTTGGATTAATGAATAAATTAAAAAATTCTAATGCCAGCGGATATGATCAGGTCTCAAACAATCTTCTGAAAAAATGCATGGAAGAATTAGTCTACCCCCTGACCTATCTGATAAACCTTTCCATGGAACAAGGAGTGTTCCCTGAAAAATTGAAATTTGCAATCGTTACCCCAATCTTCAAAAAAGGAGACTCAAATAGCTATGAGAACTATAGAGGAATAAGTCTTCTCTCTAGTATATCCAAGTTGTATGAAATGAATATTAAAAATCAGTTACTAGCATTTTTCCTTAAAAATGAACTTCTTTCGTCAAACCAACATGGTTTCATGCAAAATAAAAGCACGGAAACAGCTTTGTATGATTTCATTGAGCACGTAGTAACAGCCTTGGATAACAAAGTACAAGTTTGTGGTTTGTTTATCGATTTTTCTAGGGCATTTGACTGCGTTGATCACTATTTACTGATCCAGAAAATGCATCGCTATGGGGTCCGTGGAGTTGCCCAAGATTGGATGAGGTCCTATCTAGAGAACAGGTCACAAAGAGTGATAATCCAAGGTGTTCACAGTCAGTCCTTGGCCTGCAAACAAGGAGTTCCACAGGGATCCATACTCGGACCACTGCTTTTTCTTATTTATGCGAACGACTTGATACAATATCTACATAGTCTTTTGAAGGTACATATAATTGCATATGCAGACGATACAAATGTTCTTGTCACTGATCATAATACATTAGCACTTGCAGAAACAACAGAAACCATATACGAGAGAATAATGAAATGGGCTGATAAAAATCATCTAGCACTAAATATCAGCAAAACAGCATTAGTAAAATTCTCAATGCATAACACCACTGAAACTCTCAAAATATATGAAGATAGCCAACTAGAGGTGACATCCAACCCAGAAACAAAAATGCTAGGTCTAATTCTAGATCATAAGCTCACTTGGAGTCCTCATATAGATTCATTATGTGATAAACTACGAAAGAACTGTTATGCACTGAGATTTATGTCGAATCATTGTGGAATAGAGGTTCTGCTGAATCTGTATTATATATGAGCTCGTCTGCTGAAAGAGTATTCATTTTGCAAAAGCGCGCGGTCAGAATAGTTGCTAATTTAGGATGGCGACAGACATGCAGAAACGCATTCAGAGAGCTGGAAATACTTACAGTTGCTGGTCTGTATATATATGAGATGTGTCTCTACGTTTATAAGAATAAAGAAAAATTTATGGCAAACCAACAAGACCATCCATATGCAACTAGAGCTAGAGGTTTACTGATACCGAACCCCCACCGAACCTCTCTCTATCAGAAGAGTCATCTGTATCTCGAACCCAAACTATATAACAAGCTAGATGTTTCTATTAAGGACTCAATGAATATCTCTATATTCAAAAGACAATTGAAAAAATATCTCATAGAAAGAAATTGCTACACCGTTGACGAGTTTTAATAACTTCTCTCGATAAATTATTGTTAATTATCTTTATATGTCCTGATTAGTATCTGTCATGTTTTGTTGTTTTATATCAATTTTTTATTTATACACAGACTCTTTCTTGTTACTGTATGTAAATGTTTCTTGTAATGCTGTCATACTGTTGAACAAGTGAAATAAATATTATTATTATTATTATGATAACCACATTTAATTCACTCAATGTAGATGCCTTTGGAAGCTCATTGGTTCGCTTCAAAAGCGCCCTCAAATCACATCAAATCTGATACCAGATGGTGTGCTATCCTTGTTTAGTTTAAGTTATAGTTTAAGTTTTTAGTAATTACTTAATTTGTTGAAAATTATTATTATTATAGTTAATTGTGAAATGCTTTACCCGTTTATAAATAAATAAATAAAAAAAAAGTAACTTCGCACGCTTAAATAAGGCGGCGCCATTGGGCGGAATTGTCAAAAGGGGCGTAACCCTGCAATTCGCGATTACAATACTATATTTCGAGTGTTTTCACTCTAGATTTCATTCGAACTTTTTTCCGAATTATACAAAATATATTTTATGAAAAATAATATTTAACATTAATTTGCTGAAATGGGCCAAATGCGGCATTTCACGACACGACCCCCTCCAAAAAGGACGCTTAACAAATGTACCAACCATATTCATCACCAACGCAACCACCAACGCCTTGAAAGAGGCTTATTTTTTTTCCACTTTATTTCAATAGCATCATACATCTTATATGGTTCTTTATGCCCGAATACACCAGAGGGTTAACAGTAATTGGTCCCTATCCTAATTGGGTATAATGTCAACTTGAAACTACTCGAACATGTGGCTCTAAGCCCAAAATAAAATTTCAAATTTTTTCAGGTAACATGAACTGAACAGATAAGGATACTTCTCTTTGGGGACAATCCCCCTCAAAGAGTGACAATATATAGCCAGAAAACTAGCTGTTGGCCATCCGTAGCTGGGAATATAGCTGTTTGGCCATCCGTAGCGGGCAATATAGCTGTTTGGCCATCCGTAGCCGGGAAAATAGTTGTTTTTTAAGAAAAACCAACGATAGTTAAATAAAAACACAGGTAAGTATTATTATAATATTTCTAACATAATCTCAGGTTTTACTCTCTTGCAGGAACTCTTAAATTTCTTTCCAAAGAAAGGCACAACAACACGTGGGCTTATTCAAGCTCCACAACTCTTCGAGTTCAAAATGGTAGGCTACCATGTCTATAAATTTTTTCTTTAAAATTTGACTAGGGGAATATCACATCCCTAACATATATTCAGACTTCTTGTCTCATCTTTTCAACTTTTAACTTCTGATGGAGTTAAAAGAAAAATACTCAATTTCTCCGAGGACCTATACGTCCTAAAACACTTTACTTATTTATATAAAAAAGGTACTAATTCTAAAAGCTCACTATACTTTTGCTGTGGCGAAAGTTGGAGTTCAATATACTCACGGACATGACAAGGATGTATACTAAAATTCAGGTTCACTATACCCATGGAGGAAAATATTCTTGTTCGAGACGTGGCACTATGTACAGGTAAAAATATGATGACAACTATGGGGTTTCCCATTTGGGACACGGCACTATATACAAAATTTTTGGAAATTGTCTACACTCCCAAAACTTGCCGCCTGGGATTCTCATCTCCTTTTCCGAAAAATTCGGAACGAGTCTGTACGCAAGAGCTAATTTTTCCGCTATGAATATATCTACTTGTTCATTTTTGGCTTATGACCGACCGTAAAATTTGCTAGTTAACCGAGCGACACACTCTTGGCTACCGTATCTCGCTAAAAATCTGGCTTTAAAAAACTCCCACGAAATATAGTGTGCATAGTTATTAGCCCAATTAAATGCTTCACCTTTTAGTTGGCATCGGACGAAAGAGACCCACTCGTCTCGTGGTATCCGATGTTCCGCAACTCATCTACAATTTTAGTTAGAAAAAAATAAGGATTCTCGGTATCCGTGCCCGAAAATTTTGGCAATCTTTGAGTATCCAATTTTTTTTACGCTATTCATATTTTGCAATAGTAAAGCTGCAAGCTTTTCCATGGCATTATTTTCTTGAACATTATTGTTCTCGAAAAATCTATTATTTCTGCGATCCATATTATTTGTAGGAATTTCATCATCTCTATGACTAACATTATTTTGAAAGAAATCAGCTCTTTCCTGAATTCCTTGATTAGGGCGCCAGCAGTTTTGCATTTGTGGCCTCGAAACTGCAAAAGACCGATTTATCGGTGAAATAACTTGCCTCTGACTGGGCAGCGTCACCGTCGAGGCGAGTTGTGTATTTGGTTCTCCAAACCTCAAAACACTACGATTTGATTCCATACTAGGAACTTGAAAAATGTCTGACACCCGCCTTTGTATTTGTGCAAAATTTCCCTCGAGATTTAATTTTTCGCTGTTCTCCCCCAGCACGTGGGTTCGCTCCTTATACAAAGAATTTAGCCCAGAACTACTATCAATTCCTGTGGTAATATTTGCCCTTGCAATATTGTCTGAAAATTCATTACTGCACTCTCGAGTATTTTTCTCAGGCATCTCGTTACCCAAAAAATCTCGTTTTCTTTCTATTCCATTATTTAAGCCTACATTTATCGCTATTGCTTCATTACTATAAGTGACTTGTGCTTTTTCAGGCCGATTAGACCTCGAAATTGCTTGAGTTGAAAATGCCATATGTTTTTGACTTTGAGAAACTTCAGGATTAATTTTTAAATAGCTCTGAAGGCCCCTCGCTTCTTGCGCGCCATGTCTAGTTCGGAGGGGCATCGTTTGAAAAAAATATTCTAGTTAAAGTTTTACCGAAAATACACCTCCGGCCAGCTCGATCTCAGAGGGGGTGATAAAACTAAACTACGATACGAGCTCCAAGCTATCCTATAATATTTGTAATGGAGGAGAAGAACACTAAAGCGAAAATCTCGTGAATCTAGACAATTTCCGATTTAGAATGAAAAAACCGAAATTATTCTAGCCAAAATAAAATAGAATGAACTTCAACATTTAGTTTTCCTCAACAAAAATAGAACAAATTTAAAAATGAACTTGCATTAAAACTTCTCTTGACTTTAGAAAAGATCTTTTCATATGTCTAGTTTAAAACCTATAATATTGGCAAATGGCCTGATATGGTTTATTTATTATTAATACTGCTCATCGCCGAACTTCCTGTTCTGACAGGACGTCTAGGGTTCTATCTACGATTGCGGAAGCCCTATCAGAAATCTGTAATTCATGAGAAAATGATTTAGCTCAGCTCCAGGACCCTGCGATGCCCCTTCATTCGAGAGCGGACCTGTAGGAAGCTGTACGAGTCCCTAATACCTTACGCAACACTGTTTCTAGTCGTAAATATCGCGCCTATCTCACCACGTGTATCCTAACACCGTCACACTTGGTGCCTGCTCGTCTCCGGAGATGTCCTCGAGGTGCGTGGAATGAGACTCTGTGGCCCCAAACCTTGAAAAAAGCACGACCTTCTACACCTGGTGACACCCCAATACCAGCTCGGCTGTCGTGGCTAATCACCAGCATGTAGCGGAATGACAGGGAATTGCATCCAAATAAAAACACACTGCTAAAATTCTTATTCTGCTCCCTCGTTCCGTAGACTACGTAATTTGGGCTTCGAATTCCTTTTTGAAACCAACTTATTGTTGGCAGAAACGATTGATAATGAATATGAGTTTGGTACAATTGGTAGGCTGGAGTCCTCCTTAAATAACCATGAAATATAATCCTAGTACGTGATAGTCGTAGCTATCCTCTATCGATGATACGAATAAGATTTCCAATTGGAGAATTTCGTTCAACTTGTCCAAGTTGCTCCTCGGGAAAGTTATTTCTGCAAATCCACCAATATGAATAGTCAACGAAGCGCAGCGTAGAGCTCAAATTATGGCGACATGACTCTCAGATTAACTGAGCAAGACTAACTGACTTTTGGTAACTTCGCACACTTAAATAAGGCGGTGTCTAGAATGGCGGCTCGCCATTGCTCAGAATTGTCAAAAGGGGACGTAACCCTGCAATTCGCGATTACAATACTATATTTCGAGTGTTTCCACTCTAGATTTCATTTGAACTTTTTTCCGAATGATACAAAATATATTTTATGAAAAATAATATTTAACATTAATTTGCTGAAATGGGCCAAATGCGGCATTTCACGACACGACCCCCTCCAAAAAGGACGCTTAACAAATGTACCAACCATATTCATCACCAATGCAACCACCAATGCCTTGAAAGAGGACTTTTTTTTTCACTTTATTTCAACAGCATCATACATCTTATATGGCACTTCATGCCCGAAAACCCTAGAGGGTTAACAGTAATTGGTCCCTATCCTAATTGTGTATAATGTTAACTTAAAATTACTCAAACATGTGGCTCTAAGCCCAAAATAAAATTTCAAATTTTTTCAGGTAACGTGAACCGAAAAGATAAGGATACTTCACTTTGGGGACAATCCACCTCAAAGAGTGACAATATATAGCCAGAAATCTAGTTGTTGGCCATCCGTAGCGAGAAATATAGCTGTTTGGCCATCCGTAGCCGGGAATATATCTGTTTGGCCATCCGTAGCCGGGAATATAGTTGTTTTTCAAGAAAAACGAACGATAGTTAAAGAAAACACAGGTAAGTATTATTATAATGTTTCTAACATAATCTCAGGTTTTACTCTCTCGCAGGTACTCTTAAATTTCTTTCCAAAGAAAGACACAACAACACGTGGGCTTATCCAAGCTCCACAACTTTTCGAGTTCAAAATGGTAGACTACCATGTCTATCAATTTTTTCTTTAAAATTTGACTAGGGGAATATCACATCCCACATAGCCATTTTTGACTTGACATTTACAAGCAGGTGTGCTCCTGCTCTCTCGTTGTATTCAGTTAAGTGCAGTTAAAAGTGAATTTAAAATTGTAAAATTTCCTAAAGTGTATCCTTCTAAAAATCATGCACTATCCCAGTTATTTAGTTTTTGTGTAATGGCTGTTGAAGTTACCTAACTTCAAATAAGAAGATCTACTCCAGGTTAACAATAAATCCCCATCCTGGATAAAAACATAACAAAAAGTGTTTACACACAAAAAAATCTCAAGCACAAAAAAAAACTAATTACACTTATTACTCTTTTTACGATGCTGCTCCTTACAAATAAATAGTCCAGCAAAATTAAGAACTTCTTGAACTCTCATAACAATTTCAAGAATGGCGACGTTTTTCAAGTGTTGTAAAAGTAAGGAGTTTCAATTTATTTGCTGCATACAATGCCTCAGTGTGTTCCACAACAGCTGCTTAGACAGAAAAAAGAGTTGTGTGAAACTAGATGGTCACAAAATACTATGCTCCAAAGAATGCAGTATTAAAAGGAAGAATGAAGAATACAATTTAGCTGAACTTGATGCAAACTATTCGAGAGTGACCGAAGAACTCCAACTAAAATTAAGGAACTAGACAACAAGGAGAATGAACAAGAGGCTTATTTGACTAACATCTGGGACGAATTTTCCAAACTACAAATTGAAATAAAAGAAAAAGACAATTTTATCATGCGACTGAAAAGATCTTCAACTGACTTTGAAAACGAAATTCAAAATATGGAACAAAGCTATATCACCGAAATAAATAAACAAAAAGCATATGTTACAGAAGTAAACAAGGAAAATTTAAGATTAGTAGACAAATATCAACTGTTGTTAGAAGAAAATTCAAAAATATCAACAGAATTAAACAATGTACTTAAAGACCTAGATAACCTCTACATTATAAGGAACGAAATGTCAACATCACTACAGGTCCTATCTCATGACAACAAGCTCCTACTTGAAGAACTAAAACAACACAAATTAGATAAATGTACTACAACGATCTCTCAAAGTACAAGTCAAAATGACAGTAGAACTCTGAATCAAATTGAGATAAATAAAATATCACATTTAAATCTAAATTACTCCAATCAAAGCAAAAAACAGTCCCCACCACCCCCGAGAGCTTCTAAGCGAGATAACCATAAAAAACTTATGAATAAAAAAATACTTCTAATTTCGAACTCACAGGGAAAATATATTATATTACTTGTGGAACATTTCAAACAATTACTCAACGCAATCATGGTTAAAAACAGGAGCAACCGACGAGGAGCTGGTTCATACAGCTCTCATGTCTTCAAACTTCACACGAGACGATATTGTCATACTGTGGACAAATAAGTGCAACCAAAGGCTTTTGGAAGAATTTGTAAACAACTGTCAACATACTCGTGTAGTATTAATTTCTGAGCCATACAGTTTTAATAGGCTAGCTAGTATGAACAAACTCATATACGAAAATAATCTAAATTTCCTCAAAGCTCTGCACAGACAACAATCAACCACAGCCAGATTTCTGGACTGTAATAACATATTCCGTAGAAATAACTATACACCCGATGGCTACAACTTGAAAAGAGTTGCAAAAATTCACCTCGCTAGAGCCTTGTTGAATTTAATCGAAACCTGGGATCTCGAAAACCTGAACAAGCTCAAGGTCAATAGCAGCAACATACAAACGATTGCATCCAATAACTACACAAGCTCCATATTGCCAAATTATTCTCAATCACAAAAGAAAAACTTGGAGGAAGAAGCCTCTAAATCTAAGAACCATTTTTTAGAGGTCACCCGCCAGACAAGATGAATATTTCCCTATTTTCTCTAAACATCCAGTCACTGAGGAACAAAGTTGACGAACTATTCATACTATTGGAAAAACCATAAATTTCCTGATTTTGTTACACTAACTGAGCACTGGCTGACTGAAGAGGAGCCAGTCCACCTACCCAACTACATACCAGTGGCCAGATACAACAGGACAAACTCAATCCATGGTGGAACTATAATCTTCATGAAGGACTCCTTAGTTGACACTCTCAACTTTGTTCATCTTAATAAATTCAATATTATTTTAGAGGAAAAACAGTTCGAATGTGCAATTATTTTCTCTATTAAGCTTAACATGTACATCCTAAGTATATATAGAGCTCCGTCCTCAGATGTAAACATATTCCTAAACAAACTCTAATTGCTCTTATCACAACTACCAACCCATTCGAATATAGTAATCACAGGCGATTTGAATATAAACTTCTCTGATCCAGAGTCCTTACCTAGCCTCCAACTAATTAATTTACTTAATTCCTATAATTTAAGAATGCATGTAAATGAACCTACTCGATTATCAAAATTCACTGCAACCATAATTGATTACCTTTGCACCACTTCAGAAGAAACTTCATGCTCGGTTGTCCCCTCAGGCCTTTCCGATCACGAAGCTATTCTCGGCTCCATACCGCTCAACATAAAAACTCCTGCACCTAAGTTCAAATATAGTCGTCTATTTAGTACAAAAATTTTTAATAAATTCCACGAGTTTTGCTCAAATAGTCGCTGGCAGGATATTTTTCATTCCATAGATCCCTTTTATTCATTTTATACTCTCCTTATAAATAATTTTAATAGGGCTTTTCCAATTCAAAAAATAAAGGTGAAAGATAAGAAACAATGGCTAACAAAGGGAATAAAGACATCCGCAAAAAATTTAAAATTTCTTCACTCAATTAGAAAATTTACCACTGAACCATTCTTTCATAAATACTACAATAGCTACCGCAATTTATATCGAAAAGTATTAAAATCTGCAAAAGATATACATTATAAATCAAGAATTATATATATTATATGACAATAAAGCATTTCTGATTCTGATATTTGGCATAGTGAACATTCCCACTTCGGGATTGATCGTTACGACCCCCTTGCCTATTTTCTCCTTGAGAAAGGCGAACTTGGGCTCGATCATTATTTCTCAATTCTGACTGATGCATTTGGTTCATGTCCGAAATGTCGTTATGACCTTGTGAACGCCAATTATTATTGTTCGAATTATCATAATTCCGACACGAACCGATATCCCTTTCTATTCTGATACACAACTGTAATAGTTGGTCAATATCGAATATCATTGTCCCCCTCAAATGGCTACGAATTTGTGGCAGCAATAATTCAATAATCAATAATATGATTTCCTTTTCCGAAAAATTTTTCACGCTATTCATATTTTGCAATAGAAAAGCTGCAAGCTTTTCCATGGCATTATTTTCTTGAACATTATTGTTCTCGAAAAATCTATTATTTCTACGATCCATATTATTCGTAGGAATTTCATCATCTCTATGACTAACATTATTTTGAAAGAAATCAGCTCTTTCCTGAATTTCTTGATTAGGGCGCCAGCAGTTTTGCATCTGGCCTCGGAACTGCAAAAGACCGTTTTATCGGTGAAATAACTTGCCTCTGACTGGGCAGCATCATCGTCGAGGCGAGTTGTGGATTTGGTTCTCCAAACCTCAAAACACTACGATTTGATTCCATACTAGGAACTTGAAAAATGTCCGACACCCGCCTTTGTGTTTGTGCAAAATTTCCCTCGAGATTTAATTTTTTGCTGTTCTCCCCCATCACGTGGGTTCACTCCTTATACAAAGAATTTAGCCCAGAACTACTATCAAATCCTGTGGTAATATTTGCCCTTGCAATATTGTCTGAAAATTCATTAGTGCACTCTCGAGTATTTTTCTCAGGCATCTCGTTACCCGAAAAATCTCGTTTTCTTTCTATTCCATTATTCAAGCCTACATTTATCGCTATTGCTTCATTACTATAAGTGACTTGTGCTTTTTCAGGCCGATTAGACCTCAAAATTGCTGGAGTTGAGAATGCCATATTTTCTTGACTTTGAGAAACTTCAGGATTCATTTTTAAATAGCTCTGAGGGCCCCACGCTTCTTGCGCGCCATGTCCAGTTCGGAGGGGCATCGGTTGAAAAAAATATTCTAGTTAAAGTTTTTACTGAAAATACACCTCCGGCCAGCTCGATCTCAGAGGGGGTGATAAAACTAGACTAGGATACGAGCTCCAAGCTATCCTATAATATTTGTAATGGAGGAGAAGAACACTAAAGCGAAAATCTCGTGAGTCTAGACAATTTCGGATTTCGAATAAGAAAACCGAAATTATTCTAGCCAAAATAAAATAGAATGAACTTCAACATTTAGTTTTCCGTAACAAAAATAGAACAAATTTAAAAATGAACTTGCATTAAAACTTCTCTTGACTTTAGAAAAGATCTTCTCATATGTCGAGTTTAAAACCATTAATATTGGCAAATGGCCTGATATGGTTCATTTATTATTAATACTGCTCATCGCAGAACTTCCTATTCTGACGGGACGTCTAGGGTTCTATCTTCGATCGCGAGAGCCCTATCAGAAATCTGTAATTCATGAGAAAATGATTTAGCTCAGCTCCAGGACCCTGCGATGCCCCTCCATTCCTGTAGGAAGCCGTACGAGTTTCTAATACCCTATGCAACACTGTTTCTAGTCGTAAATATTGCGCCTATCTCACCACGTGTATCCTAACACCGTCACACGTGGTGCCTGCTTGTCTCCGGAGACGTCGTTGAGGTCGGCTTATCCAAGCATGCGTGGAATGAGACTCCATGGCCCCAAACCTTGAAAAAAGCACTACCTTCTACACCTGGTGACACCCCAATACCAGCTCGGCTGTTAGGCTAATCACCAGCATGTAGCGGAATGACAGGGAATGGCATCCAAATAAAAACAAACTGCTAAAATTCTTATTTTGCTCCCTCGTTCCGTAGACTACGTAATTTGGGCTTCAAATTCCTTTTTGAAACCAACTTATTGTTGGCAGAAACGATTGATAATGAATATGAGTTTGGTACAATTGGTAGGCTGGAGTCCTCCTTGAATAACCATGAAATATAATCCTAGTAAGTGATTGTCGTAGCTATCCTCTATCAATGATACGAATAAGATTTCCAATCGGAGAATTTCGTGCAACTTGTCCAAGTTGCTCCTCGAGAAAGTTATTTCTGCAAATTCACCAATATGAATAGTCAACGAAGCGCAGCGCAGAGCTCAAAATATGGCGACTTGACTCTCAGATTAACTGAGCAAGACTAACTGACTTTTGGTAACTTCGCACGCTTAAATAAGACGGCGTCTAGAATGGCGGCTCGCCATTGGTCGGAATTGTCAAAAGGGGAGTAACCCTGCAATTCGCGATAACAATACTATATTTCGAGTGTTTTCACTCTAGATTTCATTCAAAATTTTTTCCGAATTATACAAAATATATTTTATGAAATATAATATTTGACATTAATTTGCTGAAATGGGCCAAATGCGACATTTCACGACACGACCCCCTCCAAAAAGGACGCTTAACAAATGTACCAACAATATTCATCACCAACGCCTTGAAAGAGTCTTTTTTTTTTCACTTCATTTCAACAGCATCATACATCTTATATGGCACTTCATGCCCGAATAGCTCAGAGGGTTAACAGTAATTGGTCCCTATCCTAATTGGGTATAATGTTAACTTAAAACTACTTGAACATGTGGCTCTAAGCCCAAAATAAAATTTCAAATTTTTTCAGGTAACATGAACCGAATAGATAAGGATACTTCTCTTTGGGGACAATCCCCCTCAAAGAGTGACAATATATAGCCAGAAATCTAGCTGTTGGCCATCCGTAGCCAGGAATACAGCTGTTTGGCCATCCGTAGCGGGGAATATAGCTGTTTGGCCATCCGTAGCCGGGAATATAGCTGTTTGGCCATCCGTAGCCGGGAATATAGTTGTTTTTTTAAGAAAAACGAACGATAGTTAAAAAAAAAACTAGGTAAGTATTATTATTATGTTTCTAACATAATCTAAGGTTTTACTCTCTCGTAGGTACTCTTAAATTTATTTCCAAAGAAAGACACAACAACACGATGGCTTATCCAAGCTCCACAACTCTTCGAGTTCAATATGGTAGACTACCATGTCTATCAATTTTTTCTTTAAAATTTGAATAGGGGAATATCACATCCCTAACATATATTCAGACTTCATGTCTCATCTGTATGCAGAACAATATGGATTTCGGAAATCTAGTGATACTGAGTCTGCAGCAGTAGACATGATATCAATAATCAAACTGGAAATAGATTCAACAAAAAAATGCGGCTTATTATCACTGGATTTACGGAAAGCATTTGATATGGTTAACCACAAAATTCTTTTGAGAAAATTATATGATATTGGAATAAGGGGAAAGACTTACTTTTGGTTTAAAAATTATTTGAGAGACCGAAAACAACTAGTATATATCGAAAATACATTTGGTTCAATTAAAAGTATCAAATGTGGGGTACCACAGGGATCTATACTTGCTCCAGTTCTATTTTTGATATATATAAACTCGATATCAGAACTTAAATTGAAAGGTCAAATTAAACTTTGTGCTGATGATACAACAATAATATATTTTGCAGAGAACGAATTCGAAATTCTATCTAATATTGAACACGATCTTGAAATCTTATCTCATTGGCTCATCGCTCATAAACTGTTGTTAAATTTTATGAAATCATCAATTATGTTTATTTCTAAACGAAGTATTGCAACTGATTCACCAAGACCAATAATATTAAAAAATTCTCAAATTCAGTATACCAACAATACAAAATTCTTGGGTTTAAATATCGACACAACACTCTCTTGGTTCAATCATATCAAAATCTGAGGAAACAACTTTCACCTTTGATTGGAATATTATTCAGAATAAGACAATATACCCCACTAAAATATTTGAAAATCATATATTTCAGTTTAATTTATTCAAAATTGCAATACCTCATATCTATTTGGGGCTCAGCCAAAATTTCTATTTTGAAACCACTACAAACTTTGCAAAATAAAGCTATAAAATGCATATACAAATTGCCATTTTTAGAACCCTCAAAAAAATTATATAAACCTAATAATTTACTAAATCTTCGTTCTTTATATGAATTTAAAATATCAATTTTCATCACTATGTTGATACAGGAAAAAAACATTTGGATCTTACTTTTGATCAATTTCAAATATCCATTATCATAAAACAAGAAATGTAAATAAAATAAACACATTACGTTTTAAATCAAACTTTGGAAAAACTTATATTTTTTACCAGGGAATTGAGATATATAATAAAATACCACAGCCGTTAAAAGAAATAAAGACTAAAACTAAGTTCAAAAAAGAACTTAAAAAATTTATACTTGACAAGTAACAATTCCTATAATATTTCACCTTTGACTGCTTTGCTTTTCTTTTATTTCTATTAATTGTTTAATGTATTCATTAATTTATGTTTCATATGTATTGCCGTTATTCAATTTATGTAAAAAGTAATCCCTCTATAAACAGCTATGTTTCTTGGGATCAATAAATAAATCTAATCTAAAAAAATCTAATCTTTTCAACTTTTAACTTCTGATGGAGTTAAAAGAAAAATACTTCATTTCTCTGAGGACCTATACGTCCTAAAACACTTTACTTATTTATATAAAAAAGGTACTAATTCTAAAAGTTCACTATACTTTTGCTGTGGCGAAAGTTGGAGTTCACTAGACTCACGGACATGACAAGGATGTATACAAAAATTCGGGTTCACTATACCCATGGAGGAAAATATTCTCGTCCGAGACGCGGCACTATGTACAGGTAAAAATATGATGACAACTATGGGGTTTCATTTGGGACACTATTATCAACATTTTTGGAAATTGTCTACATTCCCAAAACTTGCCGCCTAGGATTCTCATTTGGTTCTTCACAACAACTGACTCCTGAGTGTTGACAACATGTGCCTCATCACATCACATGTCGGTTAATCCATTAAAAGTGAAGTTAAAACCTATTAAAAATGAAGTTGAAATCGTGAAATTTTCACAGTGCAACCCTCTACACGTGATATATGTTTCATAAAATTGGTTTTTCATTTATGGTCACTAAAGTATGTAACTTTGATCAAGACTAATCAACACATTTCTTGTCACAAAAAACTCCATCCTACAAAAAACTCCAGTGCCGAATACCTATGCTTGGCAAAAACAAGCCATATAAATAGTCCAGCAAAATTGAGATATAAATAGTCCAGCAAAACTAAGAACTTTATGATGTCTTTATAAGTATTCAAAAGATGGCAACGACCTTTAGGTGTTGTAAAAATAAGGAATTCCAATTTATATGCTGCATACAATGCTATAGTGTGTTTCATAACAGTTGCCTGGAAAGAAAAAAGAATTTCGAAAAACTAGAAGCGCATAATATTCTGTGCTCCAAGGAATGTATTATAAAGGGGAAGAACGATGAAAACAATTTGGTGGAACTTGAAACAAACCACAAGAGAGTGATTGAAGAGCTCCAACTAAAGCATAAAGATCTAGACGACAAGGAGAAAGAAAAAGAGGACTACTTGACCAATATCAAGCATGAGTTTACCAAATTACAGGATGAAATAAGAGAAAAGGACAACTTTATCAAGAGATTGAAAAGATCATCAATAGATTTTCAAAACGAAATAGAAAATGTGGAACAAAGTTATATAATAGAAATAAATAAACAAAAAACATGTGTGTCTGAACTCAAAAAGGAAAATTCAAGATTAGTGGATAAGTGTCAACTATTGCTAGAAGAAAACCTGAACCGTGGTGAAGACGTGGTGTTGGAAGCTGAACATGACTTAAATAAGGAAATAAATGAACAAAGTATTACAATAACTAAATTAGAAAAAGGTTCCAAAACAATGAAGCAGCAGTACATAGATCTGGAAAACAAGCTAAGAGAAACAGAAGAATCAATAAAAAACTTAACGATGACCTCCAGGAAATAGACACATTGAATAGAAATATGGTAACTGCCATACGTGTACTTGAGCTAGAAAACGCCAATTTAATGAAGGAAGTGAACATGTTGAAGAATGCCAATAACCACTTCAGCGATGCAAGTGCTACTCTTTACAAGTCAATTGATTCCAGTATACTATCACAAACCCATAATCAACAGAAAGAAATTCGAAAATTTGATAAAAACATTGGACAATCAGGAGATCAGAAATCTTACGTACTCGTCTCTGGCTCCAGACGTCAAAATCTATTTCAGCCCATGCTGAACCTAAAGGAGAAAAATTGTTCAATCTTATCAATTTGCAAGCCAAACTGTCCAGATAATATTTTGCTAGAAAATACACTAGAAATAGGTAAAAACTCGACAAAAAATGATGTACTGATATTTTGGCCAAACAACACAAATTGTAAATCAATTGACACCTTAGCGACTAACCTGAAAAATACAAATATCTTATTGATATCACAGCCATACTCTTTCAATTCCAAGATCTTGAACCAAGTGGTATACGAAAACAACCTAAACATCCGGAAGCACCTTCATTACAAAAAGCTGTCAAATATAACATTCTTTGACTGTAACAATATACTGAGAAGCTATGAGTCCAACACAATAGGATTGCCTCTAAATAACACAAGCAAAAGGTCTTTAGCCAAATCTATCCTGGAATTCATACAGAATAATTATGACAATAATTCATCGCCGCTAAATTTGCTGTCGGAGGAACCAGTAGGGGACCAAAATTCAGACCAAGCCGAAAATTCCAATATAACTAAAGCAATGGAAGAACATCAAAAGTCTTTTTTAGAAAACCAACAAACGACCTCTTGGTCATGCTATTAAATGTCCAGTCTATTAGAAATAAAACGGATTAACTGACCTTACTACTTGAGAGCCTTGAGTTCCCAGACATTCTTCTCATAACTGAGCACTGGTTGAAACCAGACGAACCATTTGTCCTCCCGAATTACATTATTATTTCTAAATATTGTTGAACTGATTATATTCATGGAGGTACTTTAATACTTATCCAGGAAGAGTTTTTAACACACAATCACTTTTATTATTTTGATAAACACAATGATCTTTTAACTGAAAAAGAATTTGAATTTTCTATAGCATTCAGTCAGGATGTCAACCTCTACATCATTTGTATTTATAGGTCCCCCTCCACTAACTTAGACATTTTTTTACTTAAATTAGAAACACTTCTATCTCGCTTTCCTCTCAATGCTTCAGTTTTATTAACAGGGGATTTCAACATCAATTACTTAGATAACTCATTGGTTTATAAAAGATTGTTAGATGATTTTCTTGATTCCTTCAACATAACTATGCATGTTAAATTGTCTACTCGAAATTGTAAATACTCATCAAGCCTTTTAGATTATGTCTGCTCCAATCTTCAGGCCAAGGCAGTGAGTTGTGAGGTGGTCAATGCAGGTATTTCTGACCACGACGCAGTTTTATGTAAATACTCTTATGATTCTATAAAGAGAACAGTAGCTACTAATAAATATGGCAGGATCTACAGTAAAAACAACTTCAAGAAGTTTTCAGAAATTTGTTTTGTTTCGACTTGCGACCATTTACCAAAAACAGATAATCCTCTTAATGACTTTCACCAACAATTGATGTCTTTGTTTAATGATGCTTTTCCTATACAGAACATTAGAGTAAAAAAAAAGAAACCTTGGGTTACCAAAGGCATAAAAATCGCTTCTAAAAATATGAGATGTCTCCATTACATCCGAAAATATTTCATGGAAAATGCTTTTTTTATTAATTACTTTAACTATTACAGAAAAATTTATAGGAGTATAATTAAAGTTGCCAAAAAAAGACATTTTAGTGAACGATTGACTAACGCGAAGAATATGCAAAAGGAATCTTGGAAGATTGTTAATGAAATCAGAGGAAAAACAAAATCTGCTCCGGTCAAAAGCAGTCTATTTTCTGAAGAATTGAATACTTTTTACTGCTCTATGGCTGGTAATCTAACTGACAATATACCGCGGGAAACAAATCCTACAACTTATCTTAATCATATTGCTATATCAAATTCATTTAGTTACTCACCAACTTCTGCAAATGAAATAAAAGAGATTTTACCCAAATTGGTGCTATAGGGGTTTTTGAGGTCGCTGAACCAGAATATGACATTGAAAAAACGATGGCGTGGACAGTCGTAAAGGTAGATTTTATGAATGATAATTTACAGCTACCTATTTTTTATTCATGTGTACATCGCGGAGAAAAAAAAATCGGGTAAAAGTTGTGGAGCTAATGAAGCTCTATCAAACAACTTATAGTTTGCCGATATTGGGTATGGAAATTAAATTTTGCGATTTTTTTTTAATTTTTCAACAGCTGCCATTTTGAGACTATTGGACCATTTTCGAAATTAGCCGAGGTATTCATGAGAAAAATTTTTGTTTCATTCGGTTGAAAAATTTCGCCTCCACTAAACAAATTTTGTTATATCCCATATATATGTTTCAATATCACATTTTGAACTAGGGTTTTCAAAGCATGGCCTCAAAGTTCAAATTTGTAATTTTTTTAAATTATTCAATATTTTGAAATCTGTATTTTTCGAAAATTTAGACAGAATTCTGCTTTGACGTAATTTTATTTACGTACTATTCCCATACACATTTTTTCACTTTTAAAAACATGACTTTTCGTTACCTGCATTTTTCTTCTTTCAGTTAAATTTTTATTATGTTAATTTTATCAATTAGATCAAAAGTTATAACAAATTTAGTGTAAAGCGCTCGTGGCTGCGTGCTCCTCCAGCGCTGCACTTCAGAGTCGCCGCCTCACATTTTTTTCGCACGTTAGCAAAAAAATTCTGCAGCTTAGTTTTTATTTCAAAGAAAAATTTTATTTGCCTTTTTGATGTAAAATTTTCCATTTTTGCGAGTGGCACCATTATTTATTCATTTTTTTAAATATTCAATATACAATGTAATTTGGCAACTTATTTGTTAAATAATTAATTAAGCACACAATTTATGGTTGGTAACTTTTTATATGTTGTTCCCAACATCATCACTAATGTACAGTAAAAAGTTACCATCATCCCCCAACTTCTAAAAGCTAAAATCTAATACCACTCCACTAGTAAACATAGAGTGTCAGGTGAGCACTAAACTTACCGATCAAGTGTTCTCTGATGTTCAATCTCTCTCTAACATTCAAATATGATATTTTCTATCCTATATAAAGTACATCAAAAGGTAAACTTATTTTTTTTCTATATAAAAGTTATTAAATTTTATTTAACAAAAAATTTCACGGATTTTGGAGCAACATTTGTTTATTTTTGTCGAAATTTTATTATTAATTGAATTTTTTCAATAAAAGCAATCAAACCATTTTGAAGTACAGTTGACAAGCTTTAGAAAGTACTATTGAAAAATCTTGATATCAATTTTGAACTAGAGTTTTTGGTTTTTGAAGCATGTCCTAAAAATTCATCCATTCATTTTTTGAAATTATTCAATATTTTGTCGATTGTATTTTTTAAATGAAATTTTTGATTCTTTTTCATTTGCACAACTTCTGAAGTGTCATTTTGGGACTAAACTGTACAAATTTTAGATGTTTATCTTGAAAATTTAAAGAATGGCAGATCTTTAATTGATTTTATAGGAAATTCTACTTTGACTTAACTTCATATATGTACTATTCCTATTCATTTTTTTGTACATTTGAAAACAAGACATTTCAATAGCTACTTTTTCCTTCTTTCATTTAAATTTTTGTTAGCTTAATTTTATCAATTAGATCAAAAGTTTTAACAAATTAAGTGAAGCGCGCTCGTGGCTACGTGCTCCTCGAGAGATGCACATCAGTATCGCTACCTCACGTTTTCATATGTTTGAAAAAAAAAATCTGCAACTTACAGTTTTCATTTAAAAAAATATTTATATACCTTTTTTATATAAAATCTTCCATTCTTTCAAATGGCCGTATCAGTTTTTTAAAAACTTTATATATTTTTTAAAATATTCAATAAACAATGTAATTTTTCAACTTATTTGTTAAATAATAAATTAAGCACACACTTTACAGTTGGTAACTTTTTATATGTTGTTCCTAACATCATCACTAATGTACAGTAAAAAGTTTCCACAGTCCCCTAACTTTCTGAAGCTAAAATCTAATATTACTCCACTACTAGTAAAATGGCTCGTATATGTATAAATTAATTTGAATCTTCTCTGAACTACCTTTGCCCATTGTAATAATTTTTTTCAACTTGTTATCGTAATGTATCTAATATAATTTCATTATCACTTTTATATTTATTTTTTATATTATATATATTTTGTATAAAAACTTTCCCATGAGATGACAATCTTCTGACTAAAAGTATTGAAAAATTCTAAATATAGTGGATATTTTCCTCCAAATAGCCATGGGACCCTCTGTAACTTATTTTTTGCAAAAGTTATTATTAAAAAGCGAACAAAAAAATGCAATTCCAACACCCTGTATCTCCGAAACGAAGCATTTCCGGACACAAGTTTATATAGACTTTTGTTCTTAAAATTGTCTCAGGAATACGTCACGTCAATATTTTAACGTACATATGTTACACCCTATGGCACTTCATGCCCGAATACCCCAGAGGGTTAACAGTAATTGGTCCCTATCCTAATTGGGTATAATGTTAACTTAAAACTACTCGAACATGTGGCTCTAAGCCCAAAATAAAATTTCAAATTTTTCTGGAAACATGAACCGAACAGATAAGGATACTTCTCTTTGGGGACAATCCCCCTCAAAGAGTGACAATATATAGCCAGAAATCTAGCTGTTGGCCATCCGTAACCAGGAATATAGCTGTTTGGCCATCCATAGCCGGGAATATAGTTGTTTTTTTAAGAAAAACGAACAATAGTTGAAAAAAACTTAGGTAAGTATTATTATGTTAACATAATCTCAAGTTTTACTCTCTCGCAGGTAATCTTCAATTTATTTCCAAAGAAAGACACAACACGTGGGCTTATCCAAGCTCCACAACTCTTCGAGTTCAAAATGGTAGACTACCATGTCTATCAATTTTTTCTTTAAAATTTGACTAGGGGAATATCACATCCCTAACATATATTCAGACTTCTTGTCTCATCTTCATTTCAAAAATACTTCATTTCTCTCAGGACCTATACGCCCTAAAATACTTTACTTATTTATATGAAAAAGGTACTAATTCTAAAAGTTCACTATACTTTTGCTGTGGCGAAATTTGGAGTTCACTATACTCACGGACATGACAAGGATGTATACAAAAATTTGGGTTCACTATACCCATGGGGGAAAATATTCTCGTTCGAGACGCGGCACTATGTACAGGTAAAAATATGATGACAACTATGGGGTTTCCAATTTGGGACACGGCACTATATACAATTTTTTTTGAAATTGTCTACACTCCCAAAACTTGCCGCCTAGGATTCTCATTTGGTTCTTCAACCGGAGGTGGCCGAGGGTCTATTTCCGCTTGCCCAGCCCGAGGGCTAGGTGCTATCCGTATATCATTAACGTGAAAGTTCCATTCGCACCACCTTTCAGAACCACGTAACAACTCTCGCCATCCTTTCTCTCAATTTGATAGGGCCCTACCCATGTTTGGCCAAAATTTCCTTGTGTTTGTTTGTGATTGCGGCACAATACCCACTGGCCGGTTACAAATGTCACACAAGGATCATCTCGGTGAGGGAAAAGTTTATTCCTATACTTTTGCAATATCGTCCCCCAACCATACTAACGATTCTTCCTTTCCATTTAAATTCAAATCACTAAATTTTGGTGAAAGTGCAAAAGAGCATTCCTCTTCCAACTGGTTAATATTATCACGACTAATCTCAATTCCTACAGGCAATCCACGGTCGTTTCGTGGACGCCTCGCGTTTACTTCGAAAACAGACAACTTTATATCACCTCGAAATGTCTCATTGAATGATGACCTGTCCCTCCCCAATCTTTCTAATGATAATAGAAACGAATTTTTTAGGTCATCCTTATCTCATACAATCGAACAGATAGTCTCTGTATTAACTCTCAATATACAATCTATTCAGAATAAACTGGATGATCTCTATTTACTTCTGGAAAGCCTTACATTTCCTCATATTTTGTTAATCACCGAACACTGGCTGAAAAGAGATGAACCAGCTCATTTACCCAACTACACTGTTGTTTCTAATTTCAGTAGAAATGTATTTAACTGTGGAGGTACTTTAATTTTCATCCAAGACACTATTTCGCTGAAATCTGTTGGCGGTTGAAACTCAAAACGATTCTATCGACTGCGTTTTCACCAAAATGATCAAATTGACGTAGATTCCGAATGTGGCCATGGGTATTAATCGATCGATTGGCCGTAAATCCGCCAATCGATTCAGAAGTCAATTTAGTCTTGGTAGGAAGTTTAAAATCTGAAAAAAATCGACAGAAAAATTGCATAAGTGGGGTAAATCTTCGAAAACTCAAAGTGATCCTACTGAACTGACTTTGGTAACTATGCGCCTAAATAAGACAGCGTCTAGAATGGCACTAGCCATTGGTCGGAATGTCAAAAGGCTAACCTGCAATTGCAATAACATCTATATTTGAGTGATTTCACTCTAGATTTCATTCGAACTTTTTCGAATTATACAAAATATATTTTATGAAAATAAGTATTTAACATTAATTTCTGAAAGGGCCAAATGCATTTCACGCAAACCTCAAAGACGTTCTAACAAATGTACCAACCATATTTATCACCAACACAACCACCAACGCCTTGAAAGAGGCTTTTTTTTCACTTTATTTCAAACACATCATACATCTTATATGGCACTTCATGCCCGAATACCCCAGAGGGTTAACAGTAATTGGTCCCTATCCTAATTGGGTATAATGTTAACTTAAAACTACTTACTTAAAATTTCAAATTTTTTCAGGTAACATGAACCGAACAGATAAGGATACTCCTCAATCAATCTCAATCCCCCTCGAAGAGTTACAATATATAGCCAGAAAACTAGATGTATGCCATCTGTAGCCGGGAACATAGCTGTTTGGTCATCCGTAGCCGGGAATATAGCTGTTTGGCCATCCGTAGCCGGGAATATAGCTGTCTGGCCTTCCGTAGGCGGGAATATAGTTGTTTTATAAGAAAAACGAACTATAGTGAAAAAAAAACTTAGGTAAGTTTTAGCAAAACGGAACAAAACGATACGATAGGATACGATACGATACTTTTTTCTAATTCGAGAACGGTGATAGATAAAGCGATTCTGCGAACGCCAATCGATTCAAAAGGGTCAATTTAGTCTTGGTACGAAGTTTAAAATCGATCGAAAAAAAATCGACAGAAAAATTGCATATGTGGTGGTAAATCTTCGAAAACTCAAAGTGATCCTATCGAACTGACTTTTGGTAACTTCGCACGCCTAAATAAGACGGCGTCTAGAATGGCGGCTCGTTATTGGTCGGAATTGTCAAAAGGGGCGTAACCCTGAAATTCGCAATTACAATACTATATTTCGAGTGTTTTCACTCTGGATTTCATTCGAACTTTTTCCCGAATTATACAAAATATATTTTATGAAAAATAATATTTAACATTGATTTGCTGAAATGGGCCGAATGCGGCATTCACGACACGACCCCCTCCAAAAAGGACGCTTAACAAATGTACCAACCATATTTATCACCAACACAACCACCAACGCCTTGAAAAGGCTTTTTTTCACTTTATTTCACCAACACACACACCAACGCCTTGAAAAGTATTTTTTCACTTTATTTCAACAGCATCATACTCTTATATGGCACTTCATGCCCAAATACCCCAGAGGGTTAACAGTAATGGTCCCTATCCTAATTGAGTATAATGTTAACTTAAAACTACTTACTTAAAATTTCAAATTTTTTCAGGTAACATGAACCGCACAGATAAGGATACTCCTCAATCAATCTCAATCCCCCTCGAAGAGTGACAATATATAGCCAGAAACTAGATGTATGCCATCCGTAGCCAAGAATATAGCTGTTTGGCCATCCGTAGCCGGGAATATAGCTGTTTGGCCATCCATAGCCGGGAATATAGCTGTTTGGCCTTCCGTAGACGGGAATATAGTTGTTTTTTAAGAAAAACGAACTATAGTGGAAAAAAAACTTCGGTAAGTTTTAGCGAAACGGAACAAACGATACGATAGGATACGATACGATAGGATACGATACGATAGGATACGATAGGATACGATAGGATACGAACAATACGATATGATACTTATTTCTAATTCGAGAACGGTGATAGATAAATCGATTCTGCGAACGCCAATCGATTCAAAAGGGTCTATTTAGTCTTGGTACGAAGTTTAAAATCGATCGAAAAAAAAATCGACAGAAAAATTGCATAAGTGGGGGTAAATCTTCGAAAACTCAAAGTGATCGTATTGAACTGACTTTTGGTAACTTCGCACGCCTAAATAAGACGGCGTCTAGAATGGCGGCTCATTATTGGTCGGAATGGACCTTTTTATGCACTATGTGAAAACACTGTAATTAGAAAGTATATGTGCTAATATCACTTGGGATTTTTTATTTTATTTTTCTGATGGGTAGTTTTTTCATAATCTGGAAAAAAGTGGTTTCGTGACGTCACGTTCACTAAAAGTTGATTTGGCATCGTTGTATGAGTTGCGAATCATGGAATTGTGACGTAATGACATTTGTTAATTGATACTTTGATAGGTTCGTTCGTTTGCTTCACGGAATAGAATATTATCAATCGTTTTTCTCTCTTCAGCTCTTTTTCTTGCATATATCTGATACGACTGATACGAGACACGAGATATGCAGAGAACTGCTGCAAATAAACAAGCTCGCCATGAATGTTTGGTATTAAAAAATTTCGGAAATTATTTTCTAATTTTAATAACTATGAAAATGTCTAAAAAGTGCTCTGTGCACGGTTGTCTGAACACCAGTGAAAGTGAATCAAACTTTTGTAAAAAGCGGAAATATATGCTTTTGTGCAGAACATTTCCAGGTGAGTACATCAAGGAACGATCTTTAATTTCACTCAATGCAAGTTTGCAAAATCATCGATCAGTACTGTATTTTATATCCAGTCCTATAAACATATTGTTCTTTGGTTTCAGCTGAAAGAAGATATTACGAATTAGGAATATGCTAGAACAAGGGGATCCAAATTTATGTTGAAGCAAGATGTCTGTCCACATATCAACCTGAAATGACATTGGTCTGACAATGTTTCATCATAAGTATATGACCTACCAACGATGAAGAAACCCAAACCAAATGAAAACATCACTCCTTCAGCTAGTAAAACTGTGTTGAGTGACATTACATCCATGGGAAATATTTACTCAAGAGTTTCAAATAGTTCTTCTCCTAGCAGTAGCCAAGCTAGTACATTATCCGATTCACCAAAATAACACCACCAAAAAAAATTCTGAGTATATTCCTAGTCAGTCTTCATCCGATCCTGATTGTGAAAATATCGAAGGACAGCAGCCAGGCCTATCTATTGCACTTATAGAAAGAAGAGTAATATTATTTGGGGCTCCTGAAAATGTTTACCACATTGTGAAATACATTACCAAAATTGAGTAAATTAAATATATGGATGTTCTGATGAGTTTAAAAAGATACGGGTTGGGGATGTATACTTCGATTGGCTGATGACTGATATGAGTAAATCAAGTGTTCACAAGATTTTCACAAAATCTGTGCCTATGATGGCAAATTGTTTATTTATAAGAGCTTATATATTGGCCTGACATATCTGAAATTGAAAGAAATTTGCCGATCCCTTTCAGAGCTTGCTATAAGAAAGTTAATTCAATTATTAATTGTCTGGAAATTGAAAAACCCTCTGATCCTGTTCGTCTGTCCATGACTTGGTCAGAATAGAAAAAATGCAATACTGTAAAATTTTTAATATCTGCTACTCCAAATGGCACAATACAATTAAATTTTATTTCAGGAGCATACGGTGGACGAATTCTTTAACAACTTTGTCGATAAGATTCATTTCTTCTATTTTGATTGATTGAAATTCAAAAATAGTTTAAATAACTAGAATGTGCAGTATTATGTCAAAGTTTTCTAAGGTTTGTTGTCACATTCTCTTCATGAATGCCAATATCTTCAGAAATATTTTTTTTTCTATAGCTTTGTAACCATAGGGAAAAATTTTACCATAGAAAATGTAAGCCTGTATTTGTAAAAAATAGATTAGTATCCCTCAACAAAGAATTGGTGTGAAATAAGTAAATAATTTTTCAAAAAATTTACGAAATTTGTATGAACATACTTCAAGTGTATTCATTCTAATTTATTAATTATATTTTCAGTAGTTCAAACTTAATAAATATTTGACTCATCACATGAAGGAAACACTAACAGGTACAATATAATTTATTTATATTATAATACAAACAGACAAAGCCTACATATATATTCACAAATGCATTTATGATTGATTATATATAAGCAACATCGAACGTTTCAACTAAGAACCAAAGTTCTTTGTTAAAAGTTGGGCAACTTTCTAGTCATGGTTCTTAGTTCTTGTACTAGGGGTTCCATAAACGCGCTCATTGATTTGCTAGTGTTGAATCCTTAGTTATTAGTTCAATTAGTTCTTGGGAACGTTGCATAAACAAAGCATTTCATAATCCACCCTTGGCAAATTTTCCGAACCTGCTTTTACGAAGCCTTGTTTCATTACAAACACACCAAATCGTTTATGATATTGAGAAATTAATAAGTTGATAAAAATAAACAATAAACATTAACCTCAAATGTCAATATGATTTTAATGGGAACTGTCTTTAATATTTGCGGTGTTGCCAATGGTCGCTCTTCATCAAAAGGAAGGCCGTTCAGAAACTTTGACTGTTTTAAATGAAGAAAACCGTTGTTGAAATGGGTTTTTTGTTGATGAGTCTATCAATAAACAGTGTTCAATTATATATTAATGGTGTATATCAAGCAGTGAGCTATATTTTGACAAGAACAGTAATGCGTGTTTCTGAACGTGGATTATGGAGGGGGTAGTTTTCGATGAACGTGACGTCACGGGTACACTTTGAAATGCAATATCTTTTCGAAATAAAAATATATGATGGCATTCTAAGTCAATTGGACGTTTCATATGAAATATAATCGACCTATATAAGTTTTGGAATTTTTTTTTCGTAAATGTAAAGGTCCATTGTCAAAAGGGGCGTAACCCTGCAATTCGCAATTACAATACTATATTTCGAGTGTTTTCACTCTAGATTTCATTCGAACTTTTTTCCGAATTATACAAAATATATTTTATGAAAAATAATATTTAACATTAATTTGCTGAAATGGGCCAAATGCGGCATTTCACGACACGACCCCCTCCAAAAAGGACGCTCAACAAATGTACCAACCATATTTATCACCAACACAACCACCAACGCCTTGAAAGAGGCTTTTTTTTCTACTTTATTTCAACAGCATCATACATCTTATATGGCACTTCATGCCCAAATACCCCAGAGGGTTAACAGTAGTTGGTCCCTATCCTAATTGGGTATAATGTTAACTTGAAGCTACTTACTTAAAATTTCAAATTTTTTCAGGTAACATGAACAGATAAGGATACTCCACAATCCCCCTCGAAGAGTGACAATATATAGCCAGAAAACTAGCTGTACGCCATCCGTAGCCAGGAATATAGCTGTTTGGCCATCCGTAGCTGGGAATATAGCTGTTTGGCCATCCGTAGCCGGGAATATACCTGTTTGGCCTTCCGTAGCCGGGAATATAGTTGTTTTTTAGGAAAAACGAACTATAGTGAAAAAAAAAGTTGGGTAAGTTTTAACGAAACGGAACGAAACGGAATGGAACGATAGGATACGATAGGATACGATAGAATACGATAGGATACGATAGGATACGATAGGATACGACTGGATACGATAGGATACGATAGGATACGAAACGATACGATACGAGGCAAGACGTCTAGAATGGCGGCCCGCCATTGTTCGGAATTGTCAAAAGGGGCGTAACCCTGCAATTCGCAATTACAATACTATATTTCGAGTGTTTTCACGCTAGATTTCATTCGAACTTCTTTCCGAATTATACAAAATATATTTTATGAAAAATAATATTTAACATTAATTTGCTGAAATGGGCCAAATGCGGCATTTCACGACACCTCAAAGGCGCAACAAATGTACAACCATATTTATTACCAACATACCACCAACGCCTGAAAGAGGTTTTTTCCCTTTATTTCAACAGCATCATACATCTTATATGCACTTCATGCCCAAATACCCAGAGGGTTAACAGTAATTGGTCCCTATCCAATTGGGTATAATGTTAACTTAAACTACTTCTTAAATTTAAATTTTTCAGTAACATGACAACAGATAAGATACCTCACAATCTCCCTCAAGAGTGACAATATATAGCCAGAAACTAGTATACCATCGTAGCGAATTAGCTGTTTGGCAATCCGTAGCCGGGAATATAGTGTTTGCCATCCGTAGCCGGAATATACTGTTTGGCCTCCAGGGAATATGTTGTTTAAGAAACGAACTATATTGAAAAATCGGTAAGTTTAACGAACGAACGATAGAACGAAGGAAGATGGGATACAGCAGATATTTATAGAAGTAATAGGTCAAGATCGATAGATATAGTGATTAAAACGACGATAATCGAAGAAAATATAGGAAACTAAACGATCCTATAATGAGGAAGACGCCTGAATAAGCGGCATGGCGCCATTGTGGAATTGTCAAGGGCTAACCTGCAATCTACAATCTATATTTCGAGTGTTCACCTAGATTTCATTCGAACTTTTCCGAATTATACAAAATATATTTAAATTATTTTGCTGAAATGGGCCAAATGCGCATTTCACGACACACCTCAAAGGACGCAACAAATGTACAACCATATTTATACCAACATCCACCAACGCCTTGAAAGAGGTTTTTCCACTTTATTTCAACAGCATCATACATCTTATATGGCACTTCATTCCAAATCCCAGAGGTTAACAGTAATTGGTCCCTATCCTAATTGGGTATAATGTTAACTTAAACTACTATTGAAATTTCAAATTTTTCAGGTAACATGAACAGATAAGGATACCCACAATCCCCAGGTGATTATATATGCCAGAAAACTAGTTATGCCTCGTAGCGGGAATAAGCTGTTTGGCCATCCGAGCCGGGAATATAGCTGTTTGGCCATCCGTAGCCGGAATATCCAGTTGGCCTTCGAGCGGAATATAGTTTAAGAAACGAACTATTGAAAAAACTTGTAGTTTAGGAACACAATAAATGATAATAGATAATGGGATACATAGGATACTATTGGAACGATAGGATCTGAAGGATGAACGATACAGGAACAAAGAAACGAAAAAAGCATAACGATACGATCAATATAATAAGCGGACGCTAAATGGCGTATGGTCGATTGTCAAAGGCGTAACCCTGCAATCAATACAATACTATATTTCGAGTGTTTTCACTCTAGATTTCATTCAAACTTTTTTCCGAATTATACAAAATATATTTTATGAAAAATAATATTTTACATTAATTTGCTGAAATGGGCCAAATGCGGCATTTCACGATACGACCCCCTCCAAAAAGGACGCTTAACAAATGTACCAACCATTCTTATCACCAACACAACCACCAACACCTTGAAAGAGGCTTTTTTCACTTTATTTCAACAGCATCATACATTTCATATGGCACTTCATTCCCAAATACCCCAGAGGGTTAACAGTAATTGGTCCCTATCCTAATTGGGTATAATGTTAACTTAAAACTACTTACTTGATATTTCTAATTTTTTCAGGTAACATGAACCGAACAGATAAGGATACTCCTCAATCAATCTCAATCCCCCTCGAAGAGTGACAATATATAGCCAGAAAACTAGATGTATGCCATCCGTAGCGGGGAATATAGCTGTTTGGCAATCCGTAGCGGGGAATATAGCTGTTTGGCCTTCCGTAGCCAGGAATATAGCTGTTTGGCCTTCCGTAGCCGGGAATATAGTTGTTTTTTGAGAAAAACGTACTATAGTGAAAAAAAACTCAGGTATGTTTAAGAAAGGAAAGGAATGGAACGATACGATAGGATACGATAGGATACGATAGGATACGATAGGATACATAGGATACGATTGGATACGATTGGATACGATAGGATACGATAGGATAACGAAAGGAAACGATACGATAGGATACGATAGGATACGATAGGATGATAGATACGATACGATACCTTACGATAGATACAGGAGACGGACGAGACGTCTAGAATGGCGGCTCGCCATTGGTCGGAATTGTCAAAAGGGGCGTTACCCTGCAATTCGCAATTACAATACTATATTTTGAGTGTTTTCACTCTAGATTTCATTCGAACTCATTTCCGAATTATACAAAATATATTTTATGAAAAATAATATTTAACATTAATTTGCTGAAATGGGCCAAATGCGGCATTTCATGACACGACCCCCTCCAAAAAGGACGCTTAACAAATGTACCAACCATATTTATCACCAACACAACCACCAACGCCTTGAAAGAGGCTTTTTTTCCACTTTATTTCAACAGCATCATACATCTTATATGGCACTTCATGCCCAAATACCCCAGAGGGTTAACAGTAATTGGTCCCTATGCTAATTGGGTATAATGTTAACTTTAAGCTACTTACTTAAAATTTCAAAATTTTTCAGGTAACATGAACAGATAAGGATACTCCACAATCCCCCTCGAAGAGTGACAATATATCAATCAATCAAATATACTTTATTGTCCGAAGATATATACATCTCATTGACAAAGGCTGGAATCCTAAATTTAAAAGGTAAAAAGGCAAAAAGTTAATAGTGCCAATATACACACAAACGTTAACAACAGTTTTTTGACAATACACAAGATAGTAAATAAATAATACAAAAAAATTGTCTTAATAAATTTAAAAAAAAAGAAAATAAAAAAAAAAATAATAGAATATAGAATTTATTTGAAATAGGATTACCTAATATACAGGTTAGCTAACTTACATATAGTACAATAAACTAAATTTATACTAATAATACAAATATCAATATCTATATACATAAAGTGTTTAAACTGGACAAAAGAAATATTCAATATCGTTCCTGGATATGTTTCAAAAGTTCATTCTTAAAAACATTTAATGATGGAGTAGATTTAATTGAGTCAAGCAAATTATTGAATAGGACAACACCTTTGAAGAATAAACTGCACATACTACTTCTTACATTAGTTCTATTTATATGAATGTGACTGTTGTGTCTGGTTGAATGGTGATGAATGTCTTTATTGAAAGTTATTAATGATAACAAGTAAGGTGGGGTCATTTTATTTAATATTTTATAGATGAACACCATAGAACAATAGAGTAATCTTTGGGATACTGAGAGCCATTGTAAAGCAGATAACATGGTAGAAATTGGTGTATACCTGTTACACTTTAAAATTATTCTCATTCCCCGAGTTTGTAGTTTTTGCATTTGTTGCACTTTGTTCAAATTAAAAGAGAATAAAATAGATGCACAAATGGGGTTGGATTATTGATTTAAATACCAAAATTTTTGTATCTGTTGATAAGTTACAGGCGATTCTCGAGAAAAAATATAATTTTTTTGCAATCTTTCTTTCAATATACTTAAAGTGGTCGTCAAAAGTTAAACAATTATCAAGTTGAAACCCCAAATACTTCACTGATGTTACTATTTCTATACGTTCATTTTCCATTTTTATATTTATGTTGTTTGTATTTATTTGATTATATTTGAATTTAGTAGTAATTATCATTGCTTTAGTTTTTCCAACGTTAAGTTACATTTTATTGATCTTCAGGTATTTTTCGACCATTGCTAACACTGTATTCATTCTGAGGACAGTTTCTTCTAAATTTACTCCAGAACATGCCAATAATGTATCATCTGCAAACAAGTTTATGAACTCACAATCTGTAAATAATTGAATATCATTCAGATATAAAATGAATAAGAGGGGGCCAAGTACACTACCTTGTGGTACTCCTGTATGATTCATTATATATGATGAGAAATAATCATTGACACTTACTCTCTGTTTCCTATTTGATAAATAATTACTTAACCATTCATAAACCCTTCCCTCAATCCCATACCTTCTCAGCTTCTGAAGCAGTATACTTCTATCAATCGTTTCAAATGCCCTTTTTAAATCTAAAAAAACAGCTACAACATATTTGCCTTTATCTGTTTCATTAGTAAATTTAGTTAGTGATAATTGTAGCGATGTTTCACAAGAATGTTTCTTTCTAAAACCAGATTGATTGATAAACATAATTTGATTTTCGTCAATAAACTCTAGTAATTGATTGTATACTGCTATTTCTAGAACCTTCTCTATTGGCGGTAAGGTATTTATAGGTCTAAATTCACTTGTTTTTATAGTGTTTGTAACTTTAGGTATGGGTATGATAGTACTTATTTTTAATAATTCTGGCAATTGACCATTCTGAAGCGATGTATTGATTAAATTGAGAATTGCATGACCAGCTGTTTCAAAAACTTGTTTTAACATTTTAGAATTTAAGGTTTCATGGATATTACATTTATTATCTAATGACCCAATTATATCCTTCAAGTCGCTTAAAGTAATCAGTCTAAAAGTGCTAAAGGGCAAATATAAATTGTTATCCAAATTGAACCATGGTTCAGAATTCTCAATACCCTGGACTATATGTTGGATGCTGTTTACAAAGTATTGGTTGAAAGTTTCAGCTATGTCATGCTCACCCTTTTTAATACTTACTACCCCTTCCTCTTCAAATTGGATTAGGTTTGGAAATGTACGATCATTACTATTAACAAGGGTTTTTAAGGTTTTCCACATTAAATGAGAATTATTCTTGTATATGTCTATTTTGTTATATTTTTTTTATTTCATTACAATTTTTTTTTTTTTTTTCCATGAAAACTTCATTGTCAAACCAAGGAATATTGTTTTTGTACTCGCTCATTTGTATAGGAGAAATACTATTGATAATATTCGAAAATTTTTCGTGAAGTTCTTCATAGAGTAAATTTACATCTACAGAGTTTAAAGACCAATTACATGAAATGAGCTCATTCTTAATTATACTCAAATTATTATCACAAAGATTTCTGTATTTTCTTATTGAGCTTTTTTTATTAGATTGACCAACGAGGAAATTGACTGAAATAATTGAGTGGTCAGTAATTTTTGGGGTTAAATGAACATTTGAAATTATATTATCGTTATTAGTCAAAACCAAGTCAATTAATGATTGTGTATCTAATGTCTTTCTAGTAGGCTCAGTTAAAGTTTGATTTATACCATAAGTTGTAAAAATACTTTGATTTTTTAGTATAAAACTTTCATCTAGTAAGTTTAAATTGAAATCACCTACCAGAATAAAACGATTGTTAGATGATATAAGCCTGTCACAAATATCCTCAAAATCTTCCAAAAAAGTTGCATGAGAACTAGAAGGTGAATGATATAAACATCCAATCAACCATATTGAAGATTTAAAGTTAATTTTAACAATTTTACACCAGTAGTTCGATTCCAGTATGAATTTCTTAAAAATAGAAAATTCAAATTTTTTATTAATGTACATGACAATGCCACCAGTATGTCTATTTTTTTAATCACAACGGATACAAGTGTAATTTTCAGTTCAACATCCTCAATATCCTCAGTTGTTCTGGTTTCACTTAATAAGATTACTTTTGGATCATAACAAACAATACTTTCTTGTATTTCATCTTTATGTTTCAGTAGACTTTGTGCATTGAGGTATATGATATCACTGTTCAACTGTATATCAGGGTTATTTATTGGTTTTTTCTTACTTGACTAAGATTTTTATTTCTCACAATTGTGGGTTTTCCGTTTATATATTTTCTACTATTGTTCTTGATTTAAAAATAACCTTGATGGGTCGATTTCTGTTAGTTGTTGGTTTTCCCAATCTAAAATGTTTAATTTCTTCCTTATTGACGTTGAAGTCCTGCAGTATATTATTTATGGTTTCTCTTTCTTGTGCTGATCTTTCAGTTTGGAGGTTTCCCTGAGGTTCATTCACATTATAAATGATAATATTGGCTGCTCGCGATTGTCTGTCTATAATTTCTGATATTAGATCTTCACTTCCATACAAATTAGATTCCATATCAGCATGGGAGTTGGATGTACTCATGTCATCAATTTTTTTCCGCAGATTTACATTTTCCTCTTGAAGTATTCTATTGATCTCCATTATATCACTTAGCTGTTTTATGATTTTAGGCATTTGCTTGATATTATTCCTACATTGATCACAGAAATATGTAATGCATCGACCTGTTTTAAGGAAAATAGCTCTGAGTTCGGTACTTGTAAGTTCAGTACATGTTGAATGTACTATATCATTGCAGCAGTCGCATACAACAATGTCTTCCCCTTCTAAATTCCTTTCACACTTAATACATAGCACTTTACCCATTTTCCTCAGAGAGAAGATACTTCAAGCAGCACGCCACTGGAAGGTAATATCTTTATCAGCTATACAGCTTTTTATTTGTTTCCTTTTTGCACCTGATTTGTTTTTGTTGTAGAAAAGAATATTTACATCAAAAACTGCACTTTATGATTCAACTTCTTGGTCTTTTGTAGAGTGTTCTTTCTTGTTTAACAATAATAATTAGATAGTAGATTTCTTCAGCATCATTTTGATACTAATTACACCTTTTACTATCACTTTTAACTCTCACAAGGTTGCATCTTACTTGATCACATTAATTACAGTCTAAGTTAAATTGATCTTCGTAAAATTCCTCTGTAGTATAATAGGCCCTCACAACCAAGAACTCTTTCACTTCTTTTCGGAATCTAAATACACTTTGTATTTCTTTTAAATTGCTGGGTAGGTGATTAAATAATTTTTTGCTCTTGTAAATAAGGGAATTTTGAGTAAGAGCTGACGTAGGGACGGGTAGAGCAATATGGTGTCTTAAACGTGTATTATATACTGAAGAGTTGTTTATTTCATTTCTGTATTTCTTGTGAATTAGACATACTGTCTCTAAAATGAAAAGACCTGCCAGTGTTAAAATCCTTTGCTCTAAAAACAATGGTCTACATGAATCGCGGCATTTGGCTTTATATAAACATCTAATGGCTCTTTTTTGGAGGGTAAAGACCCTTTCAAACAGTTGATGCGAACATTTACCCCAAAAGCATATGCCATAGCGTAGATGTGACTCTACTAATGAAAAATAAACCTTCCTAGCATTAGCAATATCCAGTTCGTGAGAAACACTACGTACGGCAAAGCAACCCGATGCTAATCTTTTGTACAACTTGTTAATATGGCTTTCGAATCTTAACTTTTCATCAATAAGTAATCCCAAAACTTATTTTCCGCGGCATTGCTAATTATTCCATCATCTAATGAAACCTCCCTGATGTTACATCTGAATGATACGATGTTCGTTTTGTTGACATTGAATGATAGGAGATTTGCATCGCACCACTCTTTCACCCTTATTACATCCACACTGATGTGATCGAATAGATCGGTAATTGATTTATCATGCCATAGGATAGTGGTGTCATCCGCAAACATTGTTAATTTACCCTGGATGTCCAACTGATTCAGATCGTTGACATACAACAAGAATAACAGAGGTCCCAGAACCGAGCCATGTTGGACACCAGAGTTGACAGCACATTCATTGGATTCAATTCCATTAATGAGACATTTTGGCGACGTTCAGTTAAGTAAGATCTAAACCAAGACAATGCATTGCCTCTGAATCCATATATTTCAAGTTTTTTCAGCAGTATTCTGTGATTTACGCAGTCAAACGCCTTAGATAAGTCACAAAAAACTGCCGCAGCTGCCTCTCTATCATTCAGATTAAGGTAAAGATTTTCTAGAAAGGAAAAAATTGCATCATTTGTGCTTTTTGAGGCTTGGAAGCCAAACTGATTGGAACTTAGTATGTTAAACTTGATCAGGAAGGATGATACCCTTATTTTTACCAGTTTTCTATTATTTTTGATAGGATTGGTAACAGGGATATCGGTCTAAAATTGGCAGGGACATTATGATCTCCGCCTTTATATAGTGGAATTACTGTGGCAATTTTTAAACAGGCAGGAAATGATCCTTGGGAGAATGAAATATTAATTGCCTCTGCCAAAATTTGTATTGCACCATCCGGCAATTTATCAATTATTCTGAGAGAAAGATCATCCCACCCAGAAGAAACTTTGTTTTTTATTTCTCTGAAAATTAATTTTATTTCCTGAATGTCCGGGGGTTCAAAAAAGAAAGAATCTTGAACAGATATTTTTTTTAAGTATATCATTGGATCAGTTCTCACAGTAATATTCTCAGATAGTTTTGCTGCCACTGAACAATAGAAGGAGTTCAGTTCGTCAGAGCTCAAGTTTGTTTTCGGTGGGTTTGCTTTAGGTTTTCCTCTTAGTTCATTGATAATGGCCCATGTTTCCCTTTGATTATCTGCAGATTGAGCTATTCTGCTTGAATAGTATGTGTTTTTTGCTTTTTTAATAACTGTCCTGTAAATGTTTCTGTATCTGTTAAAGTAATTAGTGAAATATACGTTGTCATTGGTGACATGTTTTCTAATTTGATGAAGCGCACGCATGTTTTTGGCTGAGGTTCTAAGTCCTTTGGTTATCCACGGTTTATTTTGTTTCTCTTTCAAAATTCGAATGGGGAATGTCCTGTTGAAGATTGTCTTTACTACTTTATGAAATTCGTCCAAGGGATCGTCACTTAACAAAATGCTACACCAATCTGCATCTGCACAGAGTTGTGAGAACCTATTAAAATTACTTTTACTGAGGATTCTACCTTTACGTGGAGGATTTTTGAGATTTTTTTTTTAATGGTATCTTACAACAAATGGCCTCATGGTCAGATAGACCAGAATTTACAACAGAACAACTAGTACTATTTACATTTGTACAAATATAATCAATGATTGTGGCGGAGGAGTTTGAGATTCTTGTTGCCAGAAAAGCCAGAAAACTAGGTGTATGCCATCCGTAGCCGGGAATATAGCTGTTTGGCCATCCGTAGCCGGGAATGATGCTGTTTGGCTATCTGTAGCCGGGAATATACCTGTTTGGCCTTCCGTAGCCGGGAATATAGTTGTTTTTTGAGAAAAACGAACTGAAGTGAAAAAAAAAATTAGGTAAGTTTCAATGAATCGGAACGAAACGGAATGGAACGAAACGATACGATAGGATACGATAGGATACGATTGGATACGATAGGATACGATAGGATACGAAACAATACGATACGAAAGGAAACGATACGATAGGATAGGATAGGATACGATACGATACAAGACGTCTAGAATGGCGGCTTGCCATTGGTCGGAATTGTCAAATGGGGCGTAACCCTGCAATTCGCAATTACAATACTATATTTCGAGTGTTTTCACTCTAGATTTCATTCGAACTTTTTTCCGAATAATACAAAATATATTTTATGAAAAATAATATTTAACATTAATTTGCTGAAATGGGCCAAATGCGGCATTTCACGACACGACCCCCTCCAAAAAAGACGCTTAACAAATGAACCAACCATATTTATCACCAACACAACCACCAACGCTTTTTTTTCACTTTATTTCAACAGCATCATACATCTTATATGGCACTTCATGCCCAAATACCCCAGAGGGTTAACAGTAATTGGTCCCTATCCTAATTGGGTATAATGTTAACTTGAAACTACTAACTTGAAATTTCAAATTTTTTCAGGTAACATGAACCGAACAGATAAGGATACTCCTCAATCAATCTCAATCCCCCTCGAAGAGTGACAATATATAGCCAGAAAACTAGATGTATGCCATCCCTAGCTGGGAATATAGCTGTTTGGCCATCCGTAGCCGGGAATATAGCTGTTTGGTCATCCGTAGCCGGGAATATAGCTGTTTGGCCTACCGTAGCCGGGAATATAGTTGTTTTTTGAGAAAAACGTACTATAGTGAAAAAAAAACTCAGGTCTGTTTTAACGAAACGATACGATAGGATACGTTTGAACATTAAGACAAGAACGAGGAAACAAATGAACGATAGGATACGATAGGATACGATAGATACGATAGATAGATACTGATAGGATACGATATGGATACGATGGAACGATAGATAGATACGATACCTTACGATACGCTACGATACGGAGACGGGACGAGACGTCTAGAATGGCGGCTCGCCATTGGTCGGAATTGTCAAAAGGGGCGTAACCCTGCAATTCGCAATTACAATACTATATTTTGAGTGTTTTCACTCTAGATTTCATTCGAACTTTTTTCCGAATTATACAAAATATATTTTATGAAAAATAATATTTAACATTAATTTGCTGAAATGGGCCAAATGCGGCATTTCACGACACGACCCCCTCCAAAAAGGACGCTTAACAAATGTACCAACCATATTTATCACCAACACAACCACCAACGCCTTGAAAGAGCCTTTTTTTTCCACTTTATTTCAAGAGCATCATACATCTTATATGGCACTTCATGCCCAAATACTCCAGAGGGTTAACAGTAATTGGTCCCTATCCTAATTGGGTATAATGTTAACTTAAAGCTAGTTACTTAAAATTTCAAATTTTTTCAGGTAACATGAACAGATAAGGATACTCCACAATCCCCCTCGAAGAGTGACAATATATAGCCAGAAAACTAGCTGTATGCCATCCGTAGCCGGGAATATAGCTGTTTGGCCATCCGTAGCCGGGAATAATGCTGTTTGGCCTTCCGTAGCCGGGAATATAGTTGTTTTTTAAGAAAAACGAACTATAGTGAAAAAAAAACTTGGGTAAGTTTCAACGAATCGGAACGAAACGGAATAGAACCAAACGATACGATAGGATACGATAGGATACGATTGGATATGATAGGATACGATAGGATACGATTCGAAACGATTCAAAACGAAAGGAAACTAAAGGAAACGATACGATAGGATACGATACGATAGGATACGATAAGATACAATACGATACGATACGGAGAAGGGACGAGACGTCTAGAATGGCGGCCCGCCATTGGTCGGAATTGTCAAAAGGGGCGTAACCCTGCAATTCGCAATTTCAATACTATATTTTGAGTGTTTTCACTCTAGATTTCATTCGAACTTTTTTCCGAATTATACAAAATATATTTTATGAAAAATAATATTTAACATTAATTTGCTGAAATGGGCCAAATGCGGCATTTCACGACACGACCCTCCAAAAAGGACGCTTAACAAATGTACCAACCATATTTATCACCAACACAACCACCAACGCCTTGAAAGAGGCTTTTTTTCCACTTTATTTCAACAGCATCATACATCTTATATGGCACTTCATGCCCAAATACCCCAGAGGGTTAACAGTAATTGGTCCCTATCCTAATTGGGTATAATGTTAACTTAAAGCTACTTACTTAAAATTTCAAATTTTTTCAGGTAACATGAACAGATAAGGATACTCCACAATCCCCCTCGAAGAGTGACAATATATAGCCAGAAAACTAGCTGTATGCCATCCGTAGCCGGGAATATAGCTGTTTGGCCATCCGTAGCCGGGAATATAGCTGTTTGGCTATCCGTAGCCGGGAATATACCTGTTTGGCCTTCCGTAGCCGGGAATATAGTTGTTTTTTAAAAAACGAACTATAGTGAAAAAAAACTTAGGTAGGTTTCAACGAAACGAATGGAACGAAACGATGGATACGATAGGATACGATTGAACACAGGATTACGATAGATACGAAAGGAAACGAAGGAAACGAAAGATACAGATAAGATACGATAGGATACATAGGATACGAAGGATCTAGAATGCGATGGTCGAATCAAAGGTAACATCGAATACAATACATACGAGAAGATTATCGAATCGAATTATCAATAATAGAATACGATGGATCGATACGAGACGAAGCGTCTAGAATGGCGGCTCGCCATTGGTCGGAATTGTCAAAGGGGCGTAACCCTGCAATTCGCAATTACAATACTATATTTTGAGTGTTTTCACTCTAGATTTCATTCGAACTTTTTTCCGAATTATACAAAATATATTTTATGAAAAATAATATTTAACATTAATTTGCTGAAATGGGCCAAATGCGGCATTTCACGACACGACCCCCTCCAAAAAGGACGCTTAACAAATGTACCAACCATATTTATCACCAACACAACCACCAACGCCTTGAAAGAGGCTTTTTTTCCACTTTATTTCAACAGCATCATACATCTTATATGGCACTTCATGCCCAAATACCCCAGAGGGTTAACAGTAATTGGTCCCTATCTATGGGTATAATGTTAACTAAACTTACTTGAAATTTCAAATTTTTCAGGTAACATGAACAGATAAGGATACTCCAAACAATCTCCCTCGAAGAGTGACAATATATAGCCAGAAAACTAGCTGTATGCCATCCTGTAGCGGAATATAGCTGTTTGGCCATCCGTAGCCGGAATATAGCTGTTTGGCCATCCGTAGCAGGAAATACCTGTTTGGCCTTCCGTAGCCGGGAATATAGTTGTTTTAGAGAAAAACGAACTATAGTGAAAAAAAACTTAGGTAGTTTAACAAAACACGAAGGAATGAACGATACGATAGGACGATAGGATACGATAGGATACGATAGGATACGATAGGATACGATAGGATACGATGGATCGATAGGATACGATAGGATCGATAATGAAGATACGATAGATACGAAGGAACGATAGAGACATACGAAGATACGAACGATACGACGAGACGTCTAGAATGGCGGCTCGCCATTGGTCGGAATTGTCAAAGGGCGTAACCCTGCAATTCGCAATTACAATACTATATTTCGAGTGTTTTCACTCTAGATTTCATTCGAACTTTTTCCGAATTATACAAAATATATTTTATGAAAAATAATATTTAACATTAATTTGCTGAAATGGGCCAAATGCGGCATTTCACGACACGACCCTCCAAAAGGACGCTTAACAAATGTACCAACCATATTTATCACCAACACAACCACCAAGGCCTTGAAAGAGGCTTTTTTTCACTTTATTTCAACAGCATCATACATCTTATATGGCACTTCATGCCCAAATACCCCAGAGGGTTAACAGTAATTGGTCCCTATCCTAATTGGGTATAATGTTAACTTAAAACTACTTACTTGAAATTTCAAATTTTTTCAGGTAACATGAACCGAACAGATAAGGATACTCCTCAATCAATCTCAATCCCCCTCGAAGAGTGACAATATATAGCCAGAAAACTAGATGTATGCCATCCGTAGCGGGGAATATAGCTGTTTGGCCATCCGTAGCCGGGAATATAGCTGTTTGGTCATCCGTAGCCGGAAATATAGCTGTTTGGCCTTCCGTAGCCGGGAATATAGTTGTTTTTTAAGAAAAACGAACTATAGTGAAAAAAAAACTCAGGTAAGTTTAACGAAACGGAAGAACGAATACGATAGATAGATCGATTACGAAGGAAATAGGAACATGCGATACATAGGATACGATTCAAACGATCAAAGCGAAACGAAAGGAAACGAAGATAATTCGATAGGATCGATGGAATCGATAATCGATAGGATCATAAGATGACTACGATACAGATACGTAGAAGGACGAGACGTCTAGAATGGCGGCTCGCCATTGGTCGGAATTGTCAAAAGGGGCGTAACCCTGCAATTCGCAATTACAATACTATATTTTGAGTGTTTTCACTCTAGATTTCATTCGAACTTTTTTCCGAATTATACAAAATATATTTTATGAAAAATAATATTTAACATTAATTTGCTGAAATGGGCCAAATGCGGCATTTCACGACACGACCCCCTCCAAAAAGGACGCTTAACAAATGTACCAACCATATTTATCACCAACACAACCACCAACGCCTTGAAAGAGGCTTTTTTCCACTTTATTTCAACAGCATCATACATCTTATATGGCACTTCATGCCCAAATACCCCAGAGGGTTAACAGTAATTGGTCCCTATCCTAATTGGGTATAATGTTAACTTAAAGCTACTTACTTAAAATTTCAAATTTTTTCAGGTAACATGAACAGATAAGGATACTCCACAATCCCCCTCGAAGAGTGACAATATATAGCCAGAAAACTAGCTGTATGCCATCCGTAGCCGGGAATATAGCTGTTTGGCCATCCGTAGCCGGAATATAGCTGTTTGGCCATCCGTAGCCGGGAATATAGTGTTTGGCTTCCGTAGCGGGAATATAGTTGTTTAAAAACGAACTATAGTGAAAAAAAACTTAGGTAAGTTTAACGAACGAAGAAACGGAATGGAACGATAGGATACGATAGGATACGATAGGATACGATAGGATACGATAGGATACGATGGATACGATAGGATACGATAGGATACGATGAAACGATACGAAGAAGGAAACGAAAGGAACAGAAGGAACGATAACGAAAGATACGAAACGATAGGATACGATACGAGACGAGATGTCTAGAATGGCGTCTCGCCATTGGTCGGAATTGTCAAAAGGGGCGTAACCCTGCAATTCGCAATTCGCAATTACAATACTATATTTCGAGTGTTTTCACTCTAGATTTCATTCGAACTTTTTCCGAATTATACAAAATATATTTTATGAAAATAATATTTAACATTAATTTGCTGAAATGGGCCAAATGCGGCATTTCACGACGACCCTCAAAAGGACGCTTAACAAATGTACCAACCATATTTATCACCAACACAACCACCAACGCCTTGAAGAGGCTTTTTTTCACTTTATTTCAACAGCATCATACATCTTATATGGCACTTCATGCCCAAATACCCCAGAGGGTTAACAGTAATTGGTCCCTATCTAATTGGGTATAATGTTAACTAAACTACTTACTTAAATTTCAAATTTTTTCAGGTAACATGACCGAACAGATAAGGATACTCTCAACAATCTCAATCCCCTCGAAGAGTGACATATATAGCCAGAAAACTAGATGTATGCCATCCGTAGCCGGGAATATAGCTGTTTGGCCATCCGTAGCGGAATATAGCTGTTTGGCCATCGTAGCCAGGAATATAGCTGTTTGGCCTTCCGTAGCCGGGAATATAGTTGTTTTAAGAAAAACGACTATAGTGAAAAAACTAGGTAAGTTTAACGAAACGAACGAATGGAAGAAAGATCGAAATACGATAGATACGATAGGATACGATGGATACGATGGATACGATAGGATACTGAATACATGAATGATAGGATGATAGGATACGATAAGAAGACGATACGATAGATAACGATACGATCGTACGACGAGACGCGTCTAGAATGGCGCTCGCCATTGGTCGGAATTGTCAAAGGGCGTAACCCTGCAATTCGCAATTACAATACTATATTTCGAGTGTTTTCACTCTAGATTTCATTCGAACTTTTTCCGAATTATACAAAATATATTTTATGAAAAATAATATTTAACATTAATTTGCTGAAATGGGCCAAATGCGGCATTTCACGAAACGACCCCCTCCAAAAAGAACGCTTAACAAATGTACCAACCATATTTATCACCAACACAACCACCAAGGCCTTGAAAGAGGCTTTTTTTTCACTTTATTTCAACAGCATCATACATCTTATATGGCACTTCATGCCCAAATACCCCAGAGGGTTAACAGTAATTGGTCCCTATCCTAATTGGGTATAATGTTAACTTAAAACTACTTACTTGAAATTTCAAATTTTTTCAGGTAACATGAGGATATTCCTCAATCAATCTCAATCCCCCTCGAAGAGTGACAATATATAGCCAGAAAACTAGATGTATGCCATCCGTAGCCGGGAATCTAGCTGTTTGCATGTAGCGGAATATAGCTGTTTGGCATCCGTAGCCGGAATATACTGTTTGGCCTTCGTAGCGGAATATAGTTGTTTTTAGAAAACGACTATAGTGAAAAACTTAGGTAAGTTTTAGCGAAGGAACGAAAGCGAATGGATACGATAGGATACGATAGGATACGATAGGATACGATAGGATCTAATTGGATACGATTGATAGCGATTTGGAACGAATGGATACGATAGGATACGATAGATCGTGAATACGATTAAACGATGAAAAAACGAAGGAAACGATACGATGGGATACGATGGATCGAAGGAACTAAGATAGATCTATCGATACCTGACTATTGTAATGCAGCTAAGATAGAGGGCGTCTAGAATGGCGCTCGCCATTGGTCGGAATTGTCAAAGGCTAACCCTGCAATTCGCAATTACAATACTATATTTGAGTGTTTTCACTCTAGATTTCATTCGAACTTTTTCCGAATTATACAAAATATATTTTATGAAAAATAATATTTAACATTAATTTGCTGAAATGGGCCAAATGCGGCATTTCACGACACGACCCTCCAAAAGGACGCTTAACAAATGTACCAACCATATTTATCACCAACACAACCACCAACGCCTTGAAAGGGCTTTTTTTCCACTTTATTTCAACAGCATCATACATCTTATATGGCACTTCATGCCCAAATACCCCAGAGGGTTAACAGTAATGGTCCCTATCCTAATTGGGTATAATGTTAACTTAAACTACTTACTTAAAATTTCAAATTTTTCAGGTAACATGAACAGATAAGGATACTCCACAATCCCCTCAGAGTGACAATATATAGCCAGAAAACTAGCTGTATGCCATCCTGGAATGCAAAAGGACGCAACAAATGTACCAACCATTTTATCACCAACACAACCACCAACGCTAAAGAGGCTTTTCACTTTATTTCAACAGCATCATACATCTTATATGGCACTCATGCCCAAATCCCAGAGGGTTAACAGTAATTGGTCCCTATCCTAATTGGTATAATGTTAACTTAAACTTACTTGAAATTTCAAATTTTCAGGTAACATGACAACAGATAAGGATACTCCATCAATCCCCCTCGAAGGTGACAATATATAGCCAGAAACTGTGTATGCCATCCGTAGCCGGAATATAGCTGTTTGGCCATCCGTAGCCGGGAATATAGCTGTTTGGCATCCGTAGCCGGAATATAGCTGTTTGGCCTCGTAGCCGGAATATAGTTGTTTTAAAAACGACTATAGTGAAAAAAAACTAGGTGTTTAACGAAACGAACGATAGGATACGATAGGATACGATTCAAACATTCAGAGGAACGATGGAACGAAAGTCGAAGACAAGATCGAAGGAACGATAGAACGAGATCTAGATGAAATCGATAGATGATAGTACTACACAGATCGAACGACGAGACGTCTAGAATGGCGGCTCGCATTGGTCGGAATTGTCGGGAACCCTGCAATTCGCAATTACAATACTATATTTGAGTGTTTTCACTCTAGATTTCATTCGAACTTTTTTCCGAATTATACAAATATATTTTATGAAAATAATATTTAACATTAATTTGCTGAAATGGGCCAAATGCGGCATTTCGACACGACCTCAAAAGGACGCTTAACAAATGTACCAACCATATTTATCACCAACACAACCACCAACGCCTTGAAAGAGGCTTTTTCCTTTATTTCAACAGCATCATACATCTTATATGGCACTTCATGCCCAAATACCCAGAGGGTTAACAGTAATGGTCCCTATCCTAATTGGGTATAATGTTAACTTAAAACTACTTACTTAAATTTCAAATTTTTCGGTAACATGAACAGATAAGGATACCCCACAATCCCCCTCAAGAGTGACAATATATAGCCAGAAAAGAACAATAGCTGTTTGCCATCCGTAGCGGGAATATAGCTTTTGGCATCCGTAGCCGGGAATAAGCTGTTTGGCCTTCCGTAGCGGAATATAGTTGTTTTGAAAAACGAACTATAGTGAAAAAAAACTAGGTAGTTTCAACGAACGGAATGAAACGATAGAACAAAGATACGATGGATACGATAGGATACAAGGATAGATGGATACGATAGGATACATGGATATGATAGGATACATAGATACGATTGAACGATTCAAACGAAAAAACAAAGGAACGATACGATGATACGATAAGATACATCGACTACGATACGGAGAAGGGAGAGACGTCTAGAATGGCGGCCGCCATTGGTCGGAATTGTCAAAGGGCGTAACCCTGCAATTCGCAATTCAATACTATATTTTGAGTGTTTCACTCTAGATTTCATTCGAACTTTTTCCGAATTATACAAAATATATTTTATGAAATAATATTTAACATTAATTTGCTGAAATGGGCCAAATGCGGCATTTCACGACACGACCCTCAAAAGGACGCTTAACAAATGTACCAACCATATTTATCACCAACACAACCACCAACGCCTTGAAAGGGCTTTTTTCCACTTATTTCAACAGCATCATACATCTTATATGGCACTTCATGCCCAAATACCCCAGAGGGTTAACAGTAATTGGTCCCTATCCTAATTGGGTATAATGTTAACTTAAAGCTACTTACTTAAAATTTAAAAATTTTTCAGGTAACATGAACAGATAAGGATACTCCACAATCCCCCTCGAAGAGTGACAATATATAGCCAGAAAACTAGCTGTATGCCATCCATAGCCGGGAATATAGCTGTTTGTTCATCCGTAGCCGGGAATATAGCTGTTGGCCATCCGTAGCCGGGAATATACCTGTTTGGCCTTCCGTAGCCGGGAATATAGTTGTTTTTTAAGAAAAACGAACTATAGTGAAAAAAAAACTTAGGTAAGTTTCAACGAAAGGAACGAAACGGAACGAAAGAATGATAGGATAGGGAGATAGGTACGATAGGATACGATAGGATACGATGGATACGATAGGATACGATACGAAAGGAAACGATACGATAGGATACGAAGATACGAACGAGACGTCTAGAATGGCGGCTCGCCATTGGTCGGAATTGTCAAAAGGGGCGTAACCCTGCAATTCGCAATTACAATACTATATTTCGAGTGTTTTCACTCTCGATTTCATTCGAACTTTTTTCCGAATTATACAAAATATATTTTATGAAAAATAATATTTAACATTAATTTGCTGAAATGGGCCAAATGCGGCATTTCACGACACGACCCCCTCCAAAAAAGACGCTTAACAAATGTACCAACCATATTTATCACCAACACAACCACCAACGCCTTGAAATGGGCTTTTTTCCACTTTATTTCAACAGCATCATACATCTTATATGGCACTTCATGCCCAAATACCCCAGAGGGTTAACAGTAATTGGTCCCTATCCTAATTGGTTATAATGTTAACTTAAAACTACTTACTTGAAATTTCAATTTTTTTCAGGTAACATGAACCGAACAGATAAGGATACTCCTCAATCAATCTCAATCCCCCTCGAAGAGTGACAATATATAGCCAGAAAACTAGATGTATGCCATCCGTAGCCGGGAATATAGCTGTTTGGCCATCCGTAGCGGGGAATATAGCTGTTTGGCCATCCGTAGCCAGGAATATAGCTGTTCGGCCTTCCGTAGCTGGGAATATAGGTGTTTCTTGAGAGAAACGGACTATAGTGAAAAAAAAACTCAGGTATGTTTTAACGAAACGGAACGAAACGGAATGGAATGAAACGATACGATAGGATACGATAGAATACATAGGATACGATAGGATACATAGGATACGATTGGATAGATACGATAGGATACGATAGGATACGATTCGAAACGATTCAAAACGAAAGGAAACTAAAGGAAACGATACGATAGGATACGATAGGATATGATAGATAGATACTTTATTAATCATGCTATGTACACAAAATACATTTATGACAGGTCACAGTTAAAAAAATAGTAAAATTGTAGTTCACAAGTAGTAAAAAAGTTTGTGTCAAAATATGTGTAAATAAATAAATAAAACAAAATGAACACAATAGAGCATCAATATGCTATTCCAGACATAATAGACATCACATACAAGAACTTGAGCATAAGTCGATCAATCATATCATCAACCATTTAAAATAATTGAAAAGTTATTGACAAGTCATGATTCCCTGAGCATAGTTACACCTTGCCTTACACATTTAACATATTCCTCAAGAGAGTAGAAGGGGTTTTCGAGCAAAAATAATTTTATTGTTTTATTGAAAGCAAACGTTCCTAATTTTCTAACTTCTCCTGGAAGAATGTTGTAGACGTTCAAATTCAGTGAATTATTTTGGGATTTACTGAGCCTATGTCTAGGTCCTCTTATTATATCTGCACCTCTGGTGTTGTGTTGGTGAATGTCTGATTGTGTTATTAATGTGGGAATTCTTTTGTGAATTTCTATCAAAGTATTCCAAATGTAAATGGAAGGAAGAGTCATGATTTTTAAATTTTTAAACAGTGGTCGGCAGGTTTCTCTATAATTTGCATTGCACAGAATTTTTTTTTTGTTGTCGGAAAACGCTAGAAACTGCAGATGAGTTTCCCCAAACTACAATGCCATAATTAAGATGAGAATGGAATAAAGAAAAATAAACTGATCTCAGGGTGTTTATATTTGTGCAATGTCTGAGTTGTCGAATACAGAAAAGAGAGCGCGACAGTTTCAAATTAAGTTGCCTGACGTGCTCGGTCCAGATTAGCTTATCGTCCAAAATGAATCCTAGTAGCTTCACATTTTTATCCTCTGGGATGGGTTTCCTGGTAGAGATTATCAAGTTTTGTGATTTATTGTTGTTTAATTTCAGCTTGTTAGCTATGAACCACTGTTCAGCTTTCTCTTCAATTTCTTCCGATACGCTTTCTAGGGAATTATATTCCTCATGAGAATAAATTAAAGTAGTGTCATCTGCATATAGAACACTTTCATTTGGGGCCAAAAGGAAGGAAGATCATCAATATAAATTACAAACAACAGTGGGCCAGGACCGAACCCTGTGGGACACCAAATTTAACGTCTCTAAAACTGGACAATTCGTTATTGAAAAATACAGCTTGGAAACGATTTGTCAAATACGATTCAATAAGTGTGAGAGTGATACCTCTGATTCCGTAGTAGCTGAGTTTTTCAAGAAGGATTTCATGGGAAACACAATCAAAAGCTTTAGATAAATCGCAGAGAGTAATACCCACATGATTTCCCTGTTCAAGACCCGCAACTATTTGCTCAACCACCCTCATTGTTGCACTTGTTGTTGAATGATTTTTTCGAAAGCCAAATTGTTCATTACTAAAAAACTTGCTGTCTTCGAAGTACTTGGATAATCTTTGCTTTAAGATAATTTCAATCAGTTTCGAAAAAATACTGATGATAGAAATGGGTCTATAATTATCAGTTTCATCCCTATTCCCTTTTTTGAAAAGCGGAATGATTTTGGAGTATTTGAAAATATCTGGAAATTTACCAGTTTCGAAAATTTGATTAATTAGGTTTGTTAGAGGCTCTGCAATTGTATCAATAGTTTCTTTTAAGATTCTGCTACTAAGTTCATGGATATCTAGGCATCTTGAGTTTTCAGAGATAAGATAGCTTCTCTGACATCAGAAATTGTTACAGGCTGCATGAAAAATGAGGAAGATGGAGCGGGAAAATTTTTGTAATTTAGGAATGTTGTGGTGGGTACATGTGGTAAAGATTTGATTATATCTTCGGCCACGTTGGAAAAAAATTCAACGAAATCATCAGACGATAGTTTGTCCGTTGAAGTGTCGCATTTACACTTAGAATTGTTCCTTTCGAAATTTATCAAGCGCCAGCTTGCTTTCGATTTATTTTCAGCATCTGAGACATACTTATCATAAGCTGTTTTTTTAGTTAAAATTAACTGTTTTTCATAGTGTTTTTTGTAACACTTAAATTTGTTCTTTTTTAGTGGAAATATTTTCTCTATTAGCCCATGAAAACATGAGATCATAAAGGAAGCTACAAAGTCAACATCAGAATTTAATTTCATATCACTCCAATTTATCTGAGATAATTCCTCATTGAATAATTTGAATCCAGAATTTGTAATATTCCTACTGTAAGTGTGATTGACTGAATTATTGGGTATTACATCAATTATTATATATTGACCAGCATGATCTGAGAGGCAGGGTTCCAAGACCCCAGATTTGTAAAGGCTTGAGCTCAAATTTGTAAGAATATTGTCTAAACAACTCGATTTTTTAATGGAAATTCTAGTATATTCTTCAATTGTAAGTGCTAATCCATACGAATTTACAAGACATAATAACTCATTTGTAGGTAAAGAGTTAATTTTGAAATCGATATTAAAATCGCCTAGTAATATGATTTTGCTGTCACAATGAACAAATCTGTCTAACAACAACTCTAAATTTTTCATAAAAATATCAACAATTGAACCACTGGGTCTATACAGGGTTATGATAAATAATTTTGAATCTACTAATTCGATACCACAAAATTCAGCATGTAGCTCTTCGCAATATGCAGTAACATCTAAGGATTTCGCTTTTATTGATTGTTTTAGATAAATTGCGACACCACCATGCGCTCGTTGTTTTCTACAAAATTGACTAGCTAATATGTAGCCAGGAATATTGATAGTTTTCAGATTATTTTCCGATTGCCAGTGTTCAGAGACACAAATGATATCGAAATCGTAATCGACTAGAAATGAATCAATTTTCAGTAATTTATTTGATAGGCATTGTGTATTTATGTGAAATATACTCAAAGAATCATTACCTCTCAAGTCTCTTGGGTGCACATTAATAAGATTGGATTTTTTTTTTATGTAGGAACTTGTTGGAGTTTGTGTGTGCCTAAAAAAGAATTTGGTTGATTGTCGTTTCCAATGATGTCATCTTTTTTGAAATTGAATCTCCTATATCCAACCCCTTTTGGCCAGAAAGACGGGGTGTAGAAATTTTCTTTGAATTTGTAATCGGCAGCTACCATGAAAGATTTCAGATTATTTTCGTTTTTGAGATATTTCACCAGGAAGGGTTCTTTCTTGTCATCTGTTTTTACCTTCAGGAATGATTTGATATCTTCTTCGGTAACTTCTTCGTCTACTCTATAAATATACATCCAAACTCTGGGTTTAGCCCCTTTGAATTTGCCATCATCTTCCGACTGACCAAGCTTGCGCTTGAAAGATGTTTTCCGTTGGACCGTTTGCCAGTTTGAATTGTCATTTCCATTAAGACTTGATACTAGCTGGTAGGAAGTTGCACCTGCACCGTTTCGAAAATCACTTCCTAAATTGATGATTTCGTTACATTTCTGCACTGTTTGCACTGTCAGAATTTCACTTGCTATTTGTTTTGAGTCTAAAAGCGGACCACCTTGTATATTGTGACTGTTTAGACATTCCAAGGCAGGTAGTTTGACGAATTCGTTTTTTGGGGAGGGCTTGCTCACACTGTTTTTTGTTGGCTTGGTTGTATTCTTAGTTTTTTGTTCAGTCTCTTTTTTTGAACACACTGCTTTTTCAGTGGATTCAAATGTTTTTGCTGGTCCTGTCCCTATGATACGATAGGATACGATAAGATTAACCATAATGTTAAATCTATCTCGGTTATGACTCTTAATGTACAGTCTGTCCGCTCAAAAATAGATGAATTGTATATCTTTCTTGAAAATGAAAAGTTTCCTGATATGGTGTTACTAACTGAACATTGGCTTAATAGGGAAGAACCTTTGTATATTCCAAACTATGTGTTAGTGTCCAAATTTTGTAGAAGTGAGTTTAGGTGTGGAGGAACACTGATTCTTGTAAATGAACTGGCACTAAGAAAATTTGAATTCATTGATATCAATAAATATAACAATATTATAGGCGAGAAAGAATTTGAATTTTCAATAGCGTTCTCTGCCAAGGCAGATCTCTACCTAATATGCATATATAGGTCTCCTAGTGCAAATGGATTTATATTCCTAGAAAAATTAGAACAGCTGTTAAATTATCTACCATACAAATCTACAATAATCATGGCGGGTGATTTCAACATTGACTATGACGACAATCATTCGCAATTAACTCAACAACTTAACAACCTATTTGTTTCCTTCAATATGACAATGCACACAAATGGCCCCACTAGAATCACGCAACATTCATATAGTAAAATTGATTATATTTGTAGTAACTTACAACAAGAGGATGTGTTATGTTCTGTAATACCGGCTAACATTTCAGACCATGAAGCTGTCCAATGTAAAATGAAGATCACCTACACATCCAATTCTAAAAACAAATTCAAATGGGGAAGACTATTCAGTAAAACCAATTATGAAAACTTTTATAATATTTGCATTCAGAAGGACTGGAACTCCTGCCTTGTAACAGATGACCCTTTCCACTCCTTTTATAACCTCATGATTGATTGCTTCAATCACGCATTTCCCATACAAAAAATAAAAGTAAAAAGTAAGAATAAAAAATTATGGCTAACAAAGGGGATTCGTACATCCTCTAAAAATTTAAGATGCCTACACCAAATTAAAAAAACAACGAATGACATACTTTTTCATCAATATTACTACACCTATAAAAGGATCTACAGAAAAACAATTGAAGTGGCAAAGAAAAACTACTTTCATAATAGAATTTCACAAAGTAATAATGCAAGCAGAGAGACCTGGCGAGTCGTAAATGATATTTGTGGGAAAAACACGTTCAAGACTAATGTAGAAAACCTAGACCCAAACCTACTTAACGAATACTACTGTTCAATAGCGGAAAAGTTATCAAATAATATTCCTGATGCACCTGACCCACTTGTATATATGCACAATATAAATATCACTCAAAATTTCATAATATCTGAGACTAACCTATGTGAAGTGATAAAAACTATCAAAAACATGAAAAACAAAAGTTCATGTGGGAGTGACAATCTCTCAATAAAAATACTTGAGAATGTACCTATATTCATACTGGAATTACTTGTCCACCTTATAAACAAATCTTTCGCTTCAGGCACCTTTCCAGATTTCCTAAAAACAGCCATTGTGGTTCCTATACACAAAGGTGGTGACAATCATGATCCATCTAATTATAGGCCAATTTCACTTTTATCAGTTCTAGGTAAAATCATAGAGAAACTGGTAAAAGTGAGACTAATGAACTTCTTGAAAAACTGCAGCATTCTAAACACTGAACAATTTGGGTTTCAACAACGTAAAAGCACAAGCGATGCTATCTTTACATTTCTCAATAAACTCTACGCGGAAATGAATCAGAGAAAAGCTTGCGCAGCAATATTTTGTGATTTGTCAAAAGCTTTTGACTGCGTAAATCATGAAATTTTGCTGCGTAAGCTACAGCTCTATGGTTTCAGAAATCAGAGCCTCAAGTGGGTGGAATCGTATTTACGCCAACGAACCCAAATTGTTAGAACACACAAATTATCTGACACTTGTGCCATTCGATGTGGAGTTCCTCAAGGCTCAGTGCTTGGTCCCATTTTATTTCTGCTATATTTCAACGACCTGGCTACCATTACATCCGATGGATCATTCACAATATTTGCAGATGATACTACCATTATGGAATGTGAAAATGTTGATAATCTACGCTCCAAAATGACACGAGAAAACCAATTTACTCTCAATTAATAAAACTAACTGTTATCTTTTCAATGTACAATTCATGATATTGATAATCTACGCTCCAAAATGACACGAGACATATCAAACAAATCGGTGTCTACATTGACAAACAATTGAATTTTCAGCATCATGTCAAGCAGTTGGGAAAAAAACTTGCTTCCGGTTGTTATGCAATGCGCATAGTAGCCAGGGAATTGGATGTAGCAACAGCTAAGGTGGTTTACCATGCACTAATTGAGTCGCATATTCAATATGGAATATCGTTCTGGGGCACTTGTAATAAAGAAAATTTTAATTCAATCTTCGTCCTGCAAAAACGGGCTATCCGCTATTTATCTAAAGTAGGATCAAGAGTATCATGTAGGTCACTGTTCAAGGACAATAAACTGCTAACTCTCCCCTCTTTGTACATTCTTGAAACTGCCTGTTTGGTGTTCAAACACAAATCATTGTATCAAGTCAATGAGGGAATCACCCGCCAAAGAAACCACTTGAAACTCCCTATTCCCTCAAGTAGGTTAATCGTAAACTCTCTGATCTACAATGCTGCCAAAATATACAACAAACTCCCACTGAACATAAGAAACATCGAAAACATAACCTATTCAGATCTGCTGTTAAAAAAATTCTCCTAGAATTAGTAATTTATGAAATAGAAGAGTTTTTCCATACTACCTTGATATAAGCACACCTAATGACATTAGTTCATTCCATAAACTGTTTTCAACTTATAACTACTTTCACCTACTGTACTCTATTTTTCCTTTTTTTTCTAACTTATACTGTGATGCCTATTACCATTTATATAGTTCTATCTTAATTTTAGTGTGTATGTACATGTATTTATACAATTATAACACAACTCTATTCAATGTTTTATATATATATTTTTATAATTATCTGTGAAATCTAGCAACTTTGTATGAGTATGATATTATAGCTTTGTCTATAAGAATTCTTGTTCTTCCGACAATAAAGCATACTTTTGATTGATTGATTGATACAATACGATACGATACGGAGAAGGGACGAGACGTCTAGAATGGTGGCTCGCCATTGGTCGTAATTGTCAAAAGGGGCGTAACCCTGCAATTCTCAATTACAATACTATATTTTGAGTGTTTTCACTCTAGATTTCATTCGAACTTTTTTCCGAATTATACAAAATTTATTTTATGAAAAATAATATTTAACATTAATTTGCTGAAATGGGCCAAATGCGGCATTTCACGACACGACCCCCTCCCAAAAGGACGCTTAACAAATGTACCAACCATATTTATCACCAACACAACCACCAACGCCTTGAAAGAGGCTTTTTTTTCCACTTTATTTCAACAGCATCATACATCTTATATGGCACTTCATGCCCAAATACCCCAGAGGGTTTACAGTAATTGGTCCCTATCCTAATTGGGTATAATGTTAACTTAAAGCTACTTACTTAAAATTTCAAATTTTTTCGGGTAACATGAACAGATAAGGATACTCCACAATCCCCCTCGAAGAGTGACAATATATAGCCAGAAAACTAGCTGTATGCCATCCGTAGCCGGGAATATAGCTGTTTGGCCATCTGTAGCCGGGAATAATGCTGTTTGGCCATCCGTAGCGGGGAATATACCTGTTTGGCCTTCCGTAGCCGGGAATATAGTTGTTTTTTGAGAAAAACGAACTATAGTGAAAAAAAAACTTAGGTAAGTTTCAACGAATTGGAACGAAACGGAATGGAACGAAACGATACGATAGGATATGATAGGATACGATAGGATACGATTGGATACGATAGGATACGAAACAATACGATACTGAAAGGAAAGGAAACGATACGATAGGATAGGATACGATACGATACGAGTCGTCTAGAATGGCGGCTTGCCATTGGTCGGAATTGTCAAATGGGGCGTAACCCTGCAATTCGCAATTACAATACTATATTTCGAGTGTTTTCACTCTAGATTTCATTCGAACTTTTTTCCGAATTATACAAAATATATTTTATGAAAAATAATATTTAACATTAATTTGCTGAAATGGGCCAAATGCGGCATTTCACGACACGACCCCCTCCAAAAAAGACGCTTAACAAATGAACCAACCATATTTATCACCAACACAACCACCAACGCTTCAAAAGAGGCTTTTTTTCACTTTATTTCAACAGCATCATACATCTTTATATGGCACTTCATGCCCAAATACCCCAGAGGGTTAACAGTAATTGGTCCCTATCCTAATTGGGTATAATGTTAACTTAAAACTACTTACATGAACCGAACAGATAAGGATACTCCTCAATCAATCTCAATCCCCCTCGAAGAGTGACAATATATAGCCAGAAAACTAGATGTATGCCATCCGTAGCCGGGAATATAGCTGTTTGGCCATCCGTAGCCGGAAATATAGCTGTTTGGCCATCCGTAGCCGGGAATATAGCTGTTTGGCCTTCCGTAGCTGGGAATATAGTTGTTTTTTGAGAAAAACGTACTATAGTGAAAAAAAAACTCAGGTATGTTTTAACGAAACCGGACGAAACGGAACGAAACAATACGATAGGATACGATAGGATACAATAGGATACGATTGGATACGATAGGATGCGGTAGGATACGATAGGATACGATTCGAAACGATTCAAAACAAAAGGAAACGATACAATACGATAGGATACGATAGGATACGATACGATAGGATACGATAAGATACGATACCTTACGATACGATACGATACGGAGACGGGACGAGACGTCTAGAATGGCGGCTCGCCATTGGTCGGAATTGTCAAAAGGGGCGTAACCCTGCAATTCGCAATTAAAATACTATATTTTGAGTGTTTTCACTCTAGATTTCATTCGAACTTTTTTCCGAATTATACAAAATATATTTTATGAAAAATAATATTTAACATTAATTTGCTGAAATGGGCCAAATGCGGCATTTCACGACACGACCCCCTCCAAAAAGGACGCTTAACAAATGTACCAACCATATTTATCACCAACACAACCACCAACGCCTTGAAAGAGGCTTTTTTTTCCACTTTATTTTAACAGCATCATACATCCCCAGAGGGTTAACAGTAATTGGTCCCTATCCTAATTGGGTATAATGTTAACTTAAAACTACTTACTTGAAATTTCAATTTTTTCAGGTAACATGAACCAAACAGATAAGGATACTCCTCAATCAATCTCAATCCCCCTCGAAGAGTGACAATATATAGCCAGAAAACTAGATGTATGCCATCCGTAGCCAGGAATATAGCTGTTTGGCCATCCGTAGCGGGGAATATAGCTGTTTGGCCATCCGTAGCCGGACATATAGCTGTTTGGCCTTCCGTAGCTGGGAATATAGTTGTTTTTTGAGAGAAACGGACTATAGTGAAAAAAAAACTCGGGTATGTTTTAACGAAACGGAACGAAACGTAACGGAATGAAACGATACGATAGGATACGATAGGTTACAATAGGATATGATTGGATACGATTGGATATGATAGGATACGATAGGATACGATAGGATACAATAGGATACGATTCGAAACGATTCAAAACGAAAGGAAACTAAAGGAAACGATAGGATACGATAGGATACGATAGGATACGATACGATAGGATACGATAAGATACAATACGAGACGATACGATACGGAGAAGGGACGAGACGTCTAGAATGGCGGCTCGTTATTGGTCGGAATTGTCAAAGGGGCGTAACCCTGCAATTCGCAATTACAATACTATATTTTGAGTGTTTTCACTCTAGATTTCATTCGAACTTTTTTCCGAATTATACAAAATATATTTTATGAAAAATAATATTTAACATTAATTTGCTGAAATGGGCCAAATGCGGCATTTCACGACACGACCCCCTCCAAAAAGGACGCTTAACAAATGTACCAACCATATTTATCACCAACACAACCACCAACGCCTTGAAAGAGGCTTTTTTTTCCACTTTATTTCAACAGCATCATACATCTTATATGGCACTTCATGCCCAAATACCCCAGAGGGTTAACAGTAATTGGTCCCTATCCTAATTGGGTATAATGTTAACTTGAAACTACTTACTTAAATTTCAAATTTTTTCAGGTAACATGAACCAGATAAGGATACTCCACTCAATCTCAATCCCTCGAAGTGTTACAATATATAGCCAGATAATTAGTTGTATGCCATCCGTAGCCGGGAATATAGCTGTTTGGCCATCCGTAGCCGGGAATATAGCTGTTTGGCCATCCGTAGCCGGGAATATAGCTGTTTGGCCTTCCGTAGCCGGGAATATAGTTGTTTTCAAGAAAAACGAACTATAGTGAAAAAAAACTTAGGTAAGTTTCAATGAAACAAGAACGAAACGATATGATAGGATACGATAGATATGATAGATACGATATAGGATACGATAGATACGATAGGATATGATAGGATACGATAGGATAGATATGGATACTTGAAACTAAAGAAAATACGATATCAAAGGATACGAATAAGGATGAAAGATGGAAGAAAGGAAACGATAGAAATCGAAAGAAACGAAGAAAGATAGAAACGATACTGATAGGATACTATGATACGATACGATACGATACGATACGAGGACGTCTAGAATGGCGGCTCGTTTAGGTCGGAATTGTCAAAAGGGGCGTAACCCTGCAATTCGCAATTACAATACTATATTTCGAGTGTTTTCACTCTAGATTTCATTCGAACTTTTTTCCGAATTATACAAAATATATTTTATGAAAAATAATATTTAACATTAATTTGCTGAAATGGGCCAAATGCGGCATTTCACGACACGACCCCCTCCAAAAAGGACGCTTAACAAATGTACCAACCATATTTATCACCAACACAACCACCAACGCCTTGAAAGAGGCTTTTTTTTTACTTTATGTCAACAGCATCATACATCTTATATGGCACTTCATGCCCAAATACCCCAGAGGGTTAACAGTAATTGGTCCCTATCCTAATTGGGTATAATGTTAACTCAAAACTACTTACCTAAAATTTCAAATTTTTTCAGGTATCATGAACCGAACAGATAAGGATACTCCTCAATCAATCTCAATCCCCCTCGAAGAGTGACAATATATAGCCAGAAAACTAGATGTGTGCCATCCGTAGCGGGGTATATAGCTGTTTGGCCATCCGTAGCCGGGAATATAGCTGTTTGGCCATCCGTAGCCGGGAATATAGCTGTTTGGCCTTCCGTAGCGGGAATATAGTTGTTTTAAGAAAAACGAACTATAGTGAAAAAAAAACTCAGGTAAGTTTTAACGAAACGGAATGGAACGAAACGATACGATAGGATACGATAGGATAGGATACAATAGGATACAAAAGGATACGATAGGATACGATTGATACGATTGATATGGATAGATAGGATATGATAGGATACGATAGATATGATAGATATGATGAGATACGAAACGAAAGGAAAGGAAACGAAACGATACAGAACGGATACGATAGGATAGTAGGATACATAGGATACGAATGGATACAATAGGATAGGATACGATAGGATACGATTCGAAACGAAAGGAAACGAAACGATACATACTATACGATACGAGACGAGAGAATGGCGGCTCGTTATAGGTCGGAATTGTCAAAAGGGGCGTAACCCTGCAATTCGCAATTACAATACTATATTTCGAGTGTTTTCACTCTAGATTTCATTCGAACTTTTTTCCGAATTATACAAAATATATTTTATGAAAAATAATATTTAACATTAATTTGCTGAAATGGGCCAAATGCGGCATTTCAGACACGACCCCCTCCAAAAGGACGCTTAACAAATGTACCAACCATATTTATCACCAACACAACCACCAACGCCTTGAAAGAGGCTTTTAATTTACTTTATGTCAACAGCATCATACATCTTATATGGCACTTCATGCCCAAATACCCCAGAGGGTTAACAGTAATTGGTCCCTATCCTAATTGGGTATAATGTTAACTTAAAACTACTTACTTAAAATTTCAAATTTTTCAGGTAACATGAACCGAACAGATAAGGATACCCTCAATCAATCTCAATCCCCGAAGAGTGACAATATATAGCCAGAAACTAGATGTGTGCCATCCGTAGCCGGTATATAGCTGTTGGCATCGTAGCCGGAATATAGCTGTTTGGCCATCCGTAGCGGAATATAGCTGTTTGGCCTTCCGTAGCCGGGAATATAGTTGTTTTAAAAAAGAACTATAGTGAAAAAAACTCAGGTAAGTTTTAACAAACGGAATGGAACGAACGATACGATAGGATACGATAGGATACGATAGGATACAATGGATACGATTGATACGATTGATACGATAGGATACGATAGGATTGATAGGATACGATAGGATATGATAGGATATGATGAGATACGATTCGAAACAAAGGAAACGAAAAACGATACGATAGGATACGATAGGATACGATAGGATACGATAGGATAGATGATACAAGATAGATAGGAATAGGAAAAAGATAGGGATACGATTCAAAATGTTCGAAAGAAGGAACGAAAACATCGATACTATACGATACGAGCAGACGTCAGAATGGCGCTCGTTATAGGTCGGAATTGTAAGGGCGTAACCCTGCAATTCGCAATCAATACTATATTTCGAGTGTTTTACCTAGATTTCATTCGAACTTTTTCCGAATTATACAAAATATATTTTATAAAAATAATATTTACATTAATTTGCTGAATGGGCCAAATGCGGCATTTCACGAACGACCTCCAAAAGGACGCTTAACAAATGTACCAACCATATTTATCACCAACAACCACCAACGCCTGAAAGAGGCTTTTTTACTTTATGTCAACAGCATCATACACTTATATGGCACTTCATGCCCAAATACCAGAGGGTTAACAGTATTGGTCCCTATCCTAATTGGGTATAATGTTAACTCAATTCTACTTACCTAACATTTCACATTTTTTCAGGTATCATGAACCTAACAGATAATGATACTCCTCAATCAATCTCATTCCGCCTCGAAGAGTGACAATATATAGCAGAAACTAGATGTTGCCATCCGTAGCGGGTATATAGCTGTTTGGCCATCCGTAGCCGGAATATAGCTGTTTGGCCATCCGTAGCCGAATATAGCTGTTGGCCTTCGAGGGAATATAGTTGTTTTAAGAAAACGAACTATAGTGAAAAAAACTCAGGTAAGTTTTAACGAAACGGAATGGAACGAAACGATACGATAGGATACGATAGGATACAATAGGATACAAAGGATACGATAGGATACGATTGATACGATTAAGGATATGGAATAGGATATGATAAGATAGATTCGAAAAAAGGAAACGAAAGGAAACGATACAAAAACGGATAGATAGGATAGATAGATAGGATACATAGATACGAATGGATCAATAGGATAGGATACGATAGGATACGATTCGAAACGAAAGGAAACGAAACGATACGATACTATACGAAATGATACGATACGAGATGAGAATGGCGGCTCGTTATAGGTCGGAATTGTCAAAAGGGGCGTAACCCTGCAATTCGCAATTACAATACTATATTTCGAGTGTTTTAACTCTAGATTTCATTCGAACTTTTTTCCGAATTATACAAAATATATTTTATGAAAAATAATATTTAACATTAATTTGCTGAAATGGGCCAAATGCGGCATTTCTGACACGACCCCCTCCAAAAAGGACGCTTAACAAATGTACCAACCATATTTATCACCAACACAACCACCAACGCCTTGAAAGAGGCTTTTTTTTTACTTTATGTCAACAGCATCATACATCTTATATGGCACTTCATGCCCAAATACCCCAGAGGGTTAACAGTAATTGGTCCCCATCCTAATTGGGTATAATGTTAACTTAACACTACTTACTTAAAATTTCAAATTTTTTCAGGTAACATGAACCGAACAGATAAGGATACTCCTCAATCAATCTCAATCCCCCTCGAAGAGTGACAATATATAGCCAGAAACTAGATGTGTGCCATCCATAGCCGTATATAGTGTTTGGCCATCTGTAGCCGGGAATATAGCTGTTTGGCCATCCGTAGCCGGGAATATAGCTGTTTGGCCTTCCGTAGCCGGGAATATAGTTGTTTTTCAAGAAAACGAACCATAGTGAAAAAAAAACTCAGGTAAGTTTTAACGAAACGGAACGAAACGGAATGGAACGAAACGATACGATAGGATACGATAGGATACGATAGGATACGATTGGATACGATTGGATACGATAGGATACGATAGGATATGATAGGATACGATAGGATATGATAGGATAGATAGATATGATTGATAAGATACGATTGGATACAATAGGATACGATAGGATACGATAGGATACAATAGATACGATAGGATACGATGGGATACGATTCAAACGATAGGAAATGATACGAAACGATACGAAAGCGATACGAAACGATACGATAGGATACTGATACAATACGATACTATACGATACGATACGAGACGAGACGTCTAGAATGGCGGCTCGTTATAGGTCGGAATTGTCAAAAGGGGCGTGACCCTGCAATTCGCAATTACAATACTATATTTCGAGTGTTTTCACTCTAGATTTCATTCGAACTTTTTTCCGAATTATACAAATATATTTTATGAAAAATAATATTTTACATTAATTTGCTGAAATGGGCCAAATGCGGCATTTCACGACACGACCCCCTCCAAAAACGACGCTTAACAAATGTACCAACCATATTTATCACCAACACAACCACCAACGCCTTGAAAGAGGTTTTTTTTTTACTTTATGTCAACAGCATCATACATCTTATATGGCACTTCATGCCCAAATACCCCAGAGGGTTAACAGTAATTGGTCCCTATCCTAATTGGGTATAATGTTAACTTAAAACTACTTACTTAAAATTTCAAATTTTTTCAGGTAACATGAACCGAACAGATAAGGATACTCCTCAATCAATCTCAATCCCCCTCGAAGAGTGACAATATATAGCCAGAAAACTAGATGTGTGCCATCCGTAGCCGGGTATATAGCTGTTTGGCCATCCGTAGCCGGGAATATAGCTGTTTGGCCATCCGTAGCCGGGAATATAGCTGTAAGGCCTTCCGTAGCCGGGAATATAGTTGTTTTTCAAGAAAAACGAACCATAGTGAAAAAAAAACTCAGGTAAGTTTTAACGAAACGGAACGAAACGGAATGGAACGAAACGATACGATAGGATACGATAGGAAAGTTACTGGGGTCATTATGATTGCCCCCTTTATATATTGGAATAATAACAGCGTTTTTTAAGCAGCCTGGGAACGTGCCTTTCTCAAAAGATATGTTAATTGCCTCAGCTAGAGCATCCAATGCACTAATCGGTAGTTGTTCAAAAATTTTTATAGATATTTTATCCCAACCAGATGCTTTTTTGTTTTTTATTTCAGCGAATACTTCTTTCAATTCATGGCGTTCTGTGGGACTAAAGAAGAAGGTGTTTTGGACTGTTGCATTTCCCATATAGTTCATGGGGTCTTCCGTGATTGCTATGGTTTTGGATAGATTCAAGGCAACTGTACTATAATATTTATTTAGTTCATTACAAGACGGTATGCTGGTGTTAGTTGGAGCACTATTTACTCCTCTTAGGTCATTAATTATTGCCCAGCTCTCCTTTTGTTTATTTCTAGATTCCAATAATCTGTTATTGTAATATCTTTTTTTAGCTTCTAGAATAATAGTCCTATATAAAGTTCTGTATTTATTAAAGTAAGAGAGAAACCAACTATTTGGTGAAACAAATTTTCTGATATGATGAAGGGACCGTAGGTTCTTAGAGGAGATTAGTAGACCTTTAGTTATCCAAGGTTTTCTGTGTTTTTTATTTTTCAGGAGGCGACAAGGGAAAGCTTTATTAAAGTTATGCACCAGTTTAGTGTGGAAATCAGTCAAAGGATCGGTGTGACTGATAATAGTGTTCCATTGGGTGGCGGAGTTCAAGGTAATTTTTCCAAGGTTTGGAATTTATTGAAGTTACTCGTGGAGTAAATGCGTCCAAGGTGTTTCACCACTCTATCTTTTGCTCCTAAAACCGGGAATGTGAATAGGATTGCCTCGTGGTCAGATATACCAGCCATTACCACATTGCAGGACGTGTTGGCGATATTAGAACATACATAATCAATAATAGAGGAAGAATGCTGGGAATATCGGGTTGGAGCATGTACATGCATTGTAAGATTTAGGGAAACAAGTAGATTTTTTATGGATGAACTGAGCGGATAACTGGTGTTATCGAAATTTATATTGAAGTCACCCGTTAGTATTAAAGAAGTTTGGGGAGTAAATTTAATCAAGAGGAGCTCAAGTCTTTCTATGAAAGTGTGAGCATCGGTTAGGGGAGAACGATACAAGCAGAGTATTACCAAAGCTAGTTTTTTGCTTGATATTATACAAAATTCGAATTCTTTTTCAACTAACATATCGTTGTATTTGTCAAGGCTAACAAAGTCTGAGGTTTCAAGTAACTCTTCATGAGCGAGAATCATAGTACCACCATGAGAGAAGTTATTTCTGCAGAAGCTTGTTAGAATGTGATAATTGGGTATGTGGATTATTTCGTCAACTTTCAGCCAGTATTCAGTTAGCAGGACAAGCCTAGGCGAATTGAGACTATCCAGAAGTAATGTTAGTTCGTCGGCCTTGTTGCGAAGAGATTGTAAGTTGAGTAACATTAAGGATATGTTCGCTTTATTAGACTTTGCTCCAAAAAAGGGGGTGATGGATTTGCTTCAAAAGAGTTGTTGCTTCCGTCAAGATCATGAGTACCAGCAGTTGCATTATTGGGGATCTCAGAATACTTGGGGATCTCAGAATACTTGGGAGTCTCAGAATACTTGGGAGTGGGGGGCGGATCTAATGTACTAGAAGTTTTTACAAAGGTGAGACATTTGACATTGTTCCAGTTGCGTTTAACTTCGCTAGCAATTGGTTCAGCAATTAAATTATTACCTATTTTATAGCCACGGGCATTGTTTATGTTCAGTAGAGATATGTATTGCTCAGAGAAGTTGTTCACCTTAGAAAGAAAGTCGTGAAGTCGCATATTGAACTTACTAATGATATTAAAATATTTCCTACTAACTGTAGGGCAAGAGAGAAAAATGATATCAGTATGTAAGCAGTTTTTGATTTTGTTCCATATATCTTTGACTTTTGGGATTTTGTTACTTTCGAAATCGCCATGACCAGCAAGAACAACAATAAAGTCTTGTTGGGTGTAGTCTTTAGTTAAAAGATTTACACTTTCAACTATGTCAGCAAATTTACCTCCTGGTTTGTGTTTAGTAGTTTTTTAAGAAAAACGAAACGGAATGGAACGAATGGATACGATAGGATACGATAGGATACGATAGGATACGATTGGATATGATTGGATACGATAGGATATGATAGGATACGATCCTTTTCCCCAATTCCTCCTTTATTTTCAGGTGCATCCTAATAGTAATAATGATGAAGTCTCCTAGAGTAAAACACTCCGGAAGCAAAATACCTCTCCATTCGGATTTCCGGGCGAGAGGTACTCGAGGGGACTCAACATTGAAGATTAATTTTTGCAACATCCGCGGACTCAACAAGAACATCAATGACGTCCACCATCACCTACAGACGAAAAACCGGATATTCTGGCTCTAACAGAAACACAAGTAAACTCGTCCACCAACAAGGTCCATATGCTTTGTCCTGGTTACGAACTCCATTCTCGATTCAGGTTCAAAGGTGGAGTCTGCCTTTACGCTAAGGCTAACCTTTCATGCCAGCGTGAAGAGAGTTTGGAACCGAAAGACTTTGATGTGATGTGGTTCAAGCTATCTGATACCAAACTGACTAAGTTCCTCTGCTGCCTTTACCTTTCACCTAATGAACCTTCATATAACGACCTCTTTGAGTTTTTATCACTCAAACTGGACTACATTCAGGAGAACCATCCAACAGCTGAAACCATAATCATGGGAGACTTTAATGTACATAACGCTGCCTGGCTCAAATTCTCTAACAAAACAGATGATGCGGGTCGTCAAGCCGAGGCCTTCGCCATCACTCATGGTCTAGAACAACTGGTCGAGCTACCAACCCGCATCCCTGATGTCAACAACCAGTCTGCCAATACACTAGATCTTTTCCTCACCACCAATCCTGACCCGTATAGAATAGAAGTTTGTGCCCCACTTGGAAACTCTGATCACACCCTCATCTCCACAACATGGTCTTTCCATTTACCATCGAGCTGCACAATACCACCCCGTCTCATGTGGCATTAAAATTCGGCCGACTGGGAAGGTCTTCGTATATTTTTCTCAGCGTTTCCATGGAAGAGAGTTTGTTTCTCTTCAGTAGATCCAACACGATGTGCTGAGACAATTTCTGAAATCATCATGTTGGGGATGCAAACCTACATACCGAATACCGAAAGAAGAACATCATCCGATAAGACCTGGTTTAACAGAAACTGCTCTAGAGCTGTGGCTTCCAAACAGGCAGCATACCATCGATGGCTAAAAATCCGGGCCCTGAGACCAGAGCAGCATATGTCGAGGCTAGAGGCATATGCAAAGAGACAATAGAATGCTCAAAAGATGCCCACAATGCCGAAATAAGATCAAAACTTGCTGAATGTCCTAACGGATCCCGTTCATTTTGGTCTTTCGCCAAAGCTGTGGGAAGAAACTTCACTTCCAGCTCATTTCCTCCTCTAACCAAAGAAGATGGAACACTAGCAACGACTGCCCAGGAAAAAGCCAATATCTTTGCGCACCTATTTGCTGGAAATTCCACTCTGGATTCATCGGGAAAACAACCCCCGAACATTACACCTATTGACAGTCACATGCCTGAGATCACCTTTCGCCAACGTACTATCAGAAAGATTTTGCTGGGTCTCAACACCAACAAGGCCTGTGGATCTGACGGAATCCCGCCGGTTGTTCTCAAGAAATGTGCCCCCGAACTAACACCTGTACTTTGCAAGTTGTTCAACCACTCTTACAATTTGGGGGTATTTCCGTCCAATTGGAAAATTGCAAGAGTACAGCCAGTCCCTAAAAAAGGCAAAAAGGCCCTACCTAGCAACTACAGACCTATCGCACTGCTATCTATTATTTCAAAGGTCATGGAAAAAGCCATCAACATCGAGCTCATGAAATATCTGGAAGACTCAGGAATTGTCAACGATAGGCAATATGGCTTCCGCCATCAGAGATCAACTGGTGACTGCTCGCTTACATCTCACATATATGGCAGCTATCTTTGAAAAGTATGGAGAAACTTTAGCTGTGGAATTAGATATCTCCAAGCGTTCGATCGAGTTTGGCACCAGGGACTCCTCGCCAAGCTTCCGTCTTATGGCTTGCCCCTCAGCTGTGTTCTCTGCTTGCTAGTTTTCCTCAAACAGGTCTCTCCATGTAGTGGTCGATGGAGTTTCATCTGACACTCTACTCATAAATGCTGGTGTTCCGCAAGGATCTATTCTCGCACCAACACTATTTCTACTTCACATCAACGACCTGTTGAAAGCAACTTCATGTCCAGTACACAGCTTTGCCGATGATAGTACCCTCCATACCGCTTTCTTCCAGGGCCCCTATATCAGCCCGTGAAACCAGAAATGAACGAGGAAGAAATGTTAATAATATAAATATGGACTTAGCAACAATTCTCGAGTGGGGATCTAATAACTTGGTAGAATTCAATGCAAACAAAACACAAGCATGTCTTTTCTCTAGAAAAGTCGATCTCACTGTGCCTAACATAACTTTGTCAGGAGTAACCATACCACTGAAGTCATCCATATCGATGCTTGGTATTACTATCAGCAATAACCTTTCCTGGGAAAATCACGTGAGGTCCATTGCCAAAAGTGCATCCCAAAACTTGGTTTTTTTTCGTGCCAAGAGCTATTTCACCCCACCCAGCTGCTTATGATCTATAAGGCACAGATCCGACCTGTCCTGGAATACTGTTCCCATATTTGGAGCGCGCACCTAAACATATCCTGAGGCTATTGGGTTCTGTCCAAAAAAGGGCAATTCGTCTCGTCGGTGATGCCTCGCTTACAAACTCGCTCACTTGTCTGGAACACCGTAGAAAAGTTGGCGATTTGTCTCTATTTTATAGATATTTTCATGGGCGATGCTCTTCTGAAATATCAACAATCGTTCCTGCTTTGGCAGTCTCTTCGAGACTAACTCGTCAAGTTCAGTCATCACACCCCTTCGTGGTCACTTTGTAGACCTGCAGAACATCACTTTCCAAAGACTCGTTCATCCAACGAACAGCGAGGCTTTGGAACTCATTGCCTAGGGAGGTGTTCCCCGAGGCATACAACCTCCAGAAATTTAAGAAGAACACCAACTCCTATCTTCTTTCCCTTGGTTCCCACGATGTTCTCTGAACATTACAGAGAGAGAGAGAGAGAGAGAGAGAATATACTTTATTGTCATAAGAGTAATCTTGTGGACAAAGTTTCACTTAATCTTAATCTATAAGGCACTTTATATGTAAAAATAAAATGCATTTAAAACAATCAATTTTCACTTAATACATGAAAAATAAAATTAAAATATATTGATTGGTTATTTAAAAATTATCATTATAAAATTCTTGTATATTATAGTATGGTCTATCACTTAAAAAACATTTCACAGCCTTCCTGAAGCATTGTAAAGATTTTATTTCTGTTACATTCTTTGGCAAATGGTTGAACATTTTACAACCATTATAGATAATGGAATCCTTTATGACTGATGTCATTGGTATTGGCAACTTAATGTTGTTGGATTGCCTTGTCACATAATGGGTTGGTAAGGATTGAAATTTGTTCAAATATTTTTAATTAAACACACTGTTTCCATTATAAAGATAGAAATCACTGTTAGAATTCCATGAGTGGTAAAGAGTAATCTACAAGAGTCTCTACGTTTTGATTTGCACATATATCTTACGGCTCGTTTTGCAAAATTAAAATATTTTGTAGTAGATAACCACTACATACGCCCCAAAATGAAATTCCATATCTCAGGTGAGATTCCACCAGAGAAAAATAAACAGTCTTAGCTACTGTTAAACCAAGTTCATTTGCGACTACTCTGACTGCATAACAACCAGAAGACACTTTGTTACACAAGGCATAAACATGGTCTTCAAATTTTAGTTTTCTATCGATATGTACTCCTAAAAATTTCAAGCTACTTTTGTTCTCAATTATGTCATTCCCCATGGGTATATTGTCAAGTTCACATCTGAAAGTTACTATATTAGTTTTCGAAATATTTAGAGAAAGACGATTTGAATCACACCAATTCTTTACTGTCTTCATATCATTGGATATGATTTTAGTTAAATCATTTGCATTGTCTGATTGCCAAAAAATGGTAGTATCGTCTGCAAATAGTGTGAATTTTCCTGCGATATTTATACTTGTCAAATCGTTGACGTAGAGGAGGAACAATGTTGGCCCTAGTATTGAACCTTGAGGCACACCATTATGTATTTTCCCAATTTCTGAGCGATGGTTTGTTTTCACCATCTGACTACGACCTGACAAATATGAGCTGAACCAGCTCAGTATCACTCCTCTGAAGCCGTAGTAAGGAAGCTTCCGCAACAGTATTTCGTGATCCACACAGTCGAAAGCCTTCGAAAAATCGCAAAATACTGCAGCAGCAACCTCGCCACTATTGATTCCAGTATAAACTTTTTCCATGAGTGAGAAAATTGCATCATTAGTGCCTTTGCCACTTTGAAAGCCAAACTGTTCTTTATTAACGATTTTATGTTTTGTCAGAAATGCAGTTATCCTTATCTTGACTAGTTTTTCTATAAGCTTTCCTAATGTGGGAATTAGGGAAATAGGCCGATAATGCGAGGGTCGTCCTGATTTCCACCTTTATGTAGCGGTATTACCAATGATACCTTCAGGAAATCAGGAAACATTCCTAATTGAAATGATTCATTAATAATATTGGTTAACAGTTGTAATGTGTTATCTGGGAGATTTTTCAAAATGTTTGCTGTAATGTCGTCGTAACCAGATGACGACTTTTTTCCAATGGAAACAATCACCTGTTTCAACTCATAAATATCAGTGTCATAAAGAATGCAAGTTTAAGAAATAAAGGGGTTTTTGAATTGTTCCATAGGGTCGTTATGAGTAGTCAATTTTTCAGTCAATTTTTCTGCAACAGAGCAGTAATATTCGTTAAGAACGTTTGGTGAAAGTGAAACTTCATGTACTTTATTAGATTTACCTCTTAGGTCATTAATTACTTGCCAAGTCTCTTTCGATTTGTTTTCAGCTTGCTCGAATCTATTTTTATAGTAACTTTCTTTTGCTTGTCTGACAACCTGCCTATAAATACTGCGGTATCTACTGAAGTACCGATGAAAAAAAATATCATCATTAAACTTCCGAATATAATGCAGCGATCGCATATTATTTGCTGAAATTTTTATACCTTGAGTAATCCACTGTTTTCTGTGCTTGATTTTATCTTTTGAATCGGAAATGAACTATTGAAAATAGTCACCAAATAATTGTAAAAATTTGAGAATGAATCCTGGTCATTGTTCACAATATCCCAATTGGTATTCAGGCATATATTATAAAATCTTTTATAGTTTTTTTTACTGTATAATCTACCAAATCTAAATTTATTGCGGTTCACTATAAAATTCACATTACAGCAGCATAATATAGCTTCATGGTCGGACATACCAGCTGGATACCAGGATATCCCTTTTCGTGGGAACCAGAACATAAAAAAAAAAAAAAGGATATGATAGGATATGATGAGATACAATTCGAAACAAAAGGAAACGATACGAAACGATACGATTCGATACGATAGGATACGATAGGATACGATAGGATACGATAGGATACGATTGGATACAATAGGATACGATAGGATACAATAGGATACGATAGGATACAATACAATATAGCTGTTTGGCCTTCCGTAGCCGGGAATATAGTTGTTTTTTAAGAAAAACGAACTATAGAAAAAAAACGGAATTTTTAACAAACGGAACGAAACGGAATGGAACGAAACTATACAATAGGATATGATAGGATACGATAGGATACGATAGGATACGATAGGATACGATAGGATACGATAGGATACAATAGGATACGAATGGATACGATAGGATACGATAGGATATGATAGGATATGATGAGATACGATTCGAAACAAAAGGAAAGGAAACGAAACGAGACGAGACGTCTAGAATGGCGGCTCGTTATAGGTCGAAATTGTCAAAAGGGGCGTAACCCTGCAATTCGCAATTACAATACTATATTTCGAGTGTTTTCACTCTAGATTTCATTCGAACTTCTTTCCGAATTATACAAAATATATTTTATGAAAAATAATATTTAACATTAATTTGCTGAAATGGGCCAAATGCGGCATTTCACGACACGACCTATTCCAAAAAGGACGCTTAACAAATGTACCAACCATATTTATCACCAACACAACCACCAACGCCTTGAAAGAGGCTTTTTTTTCACTTTATGTCAACAGCATCATACATCTTATATGGCACTTCATGCCCAAAGAGGGTTAACAGTAATTGGTCCCTATCCTAATTGGGTATAATGTTAACTTAAAACTACTTACTTGAAATTTCAAATTTTTTCAGGTAACATGAACCGAACAGATAAGGATACTCCTCAATCAATCTCAATCCCCCTCGAAGAGAGAGAATATGTTTATTGTTGATAAGAGTTATCTCTTGTTAACAAACACAATGTTATACATTAAGATTATCGATAATCAGTCAATTTAAAAAATTTGTACAGCTTATTTTAAAATTATAACAGACATTAGCTTATTGTAAATAGATAAGTTTTCACAATAACATTAATAAAATGTAATATAATACAATAAAAGAACATAAATAATATAGATTAAACAGATAATATAAAAAGATGAAAAGATTGGTATACTTAATGAACTAGGATATCACAGTGTGTCATTGAAGTAATCTTGAAAATTATATTGGGTATTGGAAGCCTGAGTTGGTTAGCTTGACGGGTTGAATATGCAGTGTTTGTGACTTCATAATTAGCTCTGTTCTTGTGGATTATGGTCACTGTTTCCATTATATATATTGAAATGACTGTTAGTATTTTATGCTCAAGAAAGAGGGGTTTACATGAATCTTGCCTCTTGGCCTTACAAAGATATCTGATGGCTCTTTTCTGTAAGTCAAAGACTGACTGCATAAGTGTGTTACAGCAACCTCCCCAGAAGGCTATACCATACCGCAGTTGGGAATCTATCAATGCGTAGTACACAGCCTTAGCGTTGGGAAAATCTAACTCTTTCACAACATTTCTTAGCGCGTAACATCCAGATGCTAATTTTTTATTGAGCTGTCTGATGTGTTCGTCAAATTTTAGATTTTTATCTAGATGGACTCCTAGAAATTTCGATGTGGTGCTGTTTTCGATAGTGTTTGTTCCTAAAGAGATATCTGAAAATGTACATTTGAATGCTATTACATTGGTTTTTTTGGTGTTAAGTGTTAGGAAATTAGATTCACACCAATCTTTTACTTTAATCATATCTGCACTCATTCTGGTATGCAGCCTGTCTTTGTCTTTGTCATGCCATATTAATGTAGTATCGTCGGCAAAGATGGTGAGTTTTCCTGTAATTGAGATGTTAGTCAGATCGTTGATGTATAGGAGAAACAGGACGGGACCCAGAACAGAGCCTTGCGGTACGCCATATTTCACATCACTGATATTCGAATCCGAAGACGTCCTTACAATTTGCTTTCTTGCAGTGAGATATGATCTTATCCAAGCATGACTGTTGTCCCTAAAACCGTATCTGCTAAGTTTTTGCAGTAGTATATCATGGTTGACACAGTCAAATGCCTTAGAGAAGTCACATAGAACCGCTGCAGTTGTTTCCGCGTTGTTGATTTCATTATAAACTGTCTGCAGGAGAGCAAATATGGCATCGGATGTATTTTTGTTTTTTTGGAAGCCATACTGACTTGCACTCAGTATATTGTTGTTGTCTACAAATTCCATGATTCTCCGTTTTACTAATTTTTCAATTATTTAAGCTAATGTTGGGATAAGGGATATTGGTCTGAAGTTCGCCGGTTCATCTTTATTGCCACCTTTGTGGATCGGGATCACTACCGAGGTTTTGAGGAAATGCGGAAAAATTCCCTCTGTGAATGATCTATTAATAAGTTCGACCAGGACATTAAGTGCATCGTCAGGAAGGTTTTCAAATATTTTTATTGAGATGTCATCTAAACCAGAGGCCTTTTTGTTTTTTATGTCTCGGATTACCTCTTTCAATTCAGTTAGATTAGTGCTGTTCAAAGAAAAGGAATTTTTTATATTGACACTTTCTAGGTAAATTAATGGGTCATGAGTTGGAGTGATGAGATCATTAAGTTTTGCGGCTATGGAACAATAAAAATTGTTTAAGGTTTCCGGCTTTAAGTTCAGATCAGTTGGAGTTGCTTTAACCTCTTTTCCCCTAAGTTCATTAATTATTGCCCAGCTTTCTTTAGCTTTGTTGTCAGAATCGTCTATTCTTTTATTAAAATATGCGTTCTTCATAGCTCTGATGATTTTCCTGTATATTCTCCTATAATTATTGAAATAATTATGGAAAAGATATCATCAGTGAATTTTCTGATATGATGAAGTGACCTAAGGTTTCTAGACGAGATTTTTATGCCTTTTGTGATCCAAGGTTTGAGTTTTTCTTATTTATTCTGATTTTAGGAAATGCTATTTGAAATTTATTTACAATTTCTTCGTAGAAGGTTTTGAAGGGATCTTCTGCTAGCAGTAGGTTAGACCATGTGATTTCTGAGCATTTGTGATAAAACCTATGATAATTCTTTGTACTATAAATTCTTCCATAGTTATGTTTTTTGGTATTTCTATGAATCAGAGTGATTGTGGTATATATAGCTTCGTGGTCTGACAAACCGGATGGTAAAACTATACATGAGGTAGTAGAATCGTCAATATTTGAACAAACATAGTCAATCATGGTTGATGAGTACTGTGATAAGCGAGTAGGAGATGTAACATAATTTGAGATGTTGAATGAATCGAGCATATTTGTTAATCTCTGAGTGGTTTTGTCATTTTTGTCCTGAAAATTAATATTGAAATCACCAGCTAAGATGATTTTTGATCGGAGAGGGATTTTTGAAAGAAGATCTTCTAATTTATCTAAGAATATATGGGCATTCGATGTAGGTGTTCTGTAGATACATGCGACATAAAGATTCAGTTTTTTTGAGAATACCAAGGTTATTTCAAATTGTTTTTCTTCACGCATATCACAGTACATCTCAGCCTTATTGAACGACGTATCTAGGAATGAGTTGTGGACAAGAATAGCTGTTCCGCCATGGAGTGAGTTAATTCTACTATAACTAGATACAATGCTGTAGTCAGGTGTGTGAATAGGCTCGTCAGGTTTAAGCCAGTGTTCCGAAAGCAGTACCAATTTTGGATAACCTTGCTGTTCGAGTAATATATATAATTCATCTGCTTTGTTACGGACAGACTGGATGTTAAGGGAGAGAATGGATATCATATTGTCGGTGGTGGCCTGGCTTCTAGAAGAAAATTTGCACTTTCACTATCTTCATCACTACTGACATCACCTCTAACATCATTGTTATCACTGTTTTCCTCTTGATTCGTCATATCAAATTCCCCATCAGTGCTGCTGTTCGTCCTTTCTTCATCAGCTCTTCCTGAACTCTGATTTATCATCGATTTTTTTTTATCAACTTTATTGACATTTGTATGTTTTTTTTTCAAGGTACAATAAGGTATAGTTGCGTTGCAACATTGGGGGTTGCTTTCGATGAGATTAAGAATTGCTCTACTTAGGAACAATTTCCCGAAGCTACTTATTTGGAGTCCATTTCTTTCGTAGTTTGTTCGTCTCAGGATGTTATTGCATTCTAAGATCTTCATATGGTTAGATCTTTTGTGGAATAGATCATTTTGTAAAGATAAATTATTTTCGTATATGTCTAAATTTTTATCTTTGTTATCATATCTGTAAGGTTCGGTAATTATGATTATATTAGTGTTAGTTTGAGAGGCAAGCTTATTTACTATTGATACATTTATTCTATTTGTCCATATTATCAATGTATCTGAAGTCGTGTAGTTTTTTGATTCTTTTATGGCAGTCCCTACTAGAAGTTCATTGCTGCAATTTGTCATTAATATGGATTCTATCATTTGATGTTCCTTTTTTTGTCTTGAGAGATGTCCTATGAGGTTTTTTCCGTGAGCTCCTGCTACTATCAGGATTCGATTCTTATTATTAATATTTGAACTATTTGATTCTTTGTTATTGCTAATTATTGTAGCTTCCTTTTTTGAGAGTATTGTATTTACTCGGTTAATATCTTCAGTTTGTTCCAAGTTTTCGTGTTCATTGCCACAATCTGTACTTTCCGACTGAGTCGCAACAGTTTTGGCAAGAGATACAGTTTGTGTAGACAGCGTTTTTTTGGGCTTCTCCGTATTTTCGATAATTTTTTTTAACTTGAATATTTCATTATTAGCGCTAGCGATCAACTCATTTTGTTGCCCTAATACTTCATTCAGTTCATCCTCCCTCTGTTGCACTTCACTTAGAAACATTTAATTTTTTTAGAATTTTTCTATGTGTGCATCTTTCATTTCATTGCTTTCTTCTATTTCGCATACAGTTCCTTTCCAAAATATTTTTTCCTCAAATTCGGATTGATCAGGTTTATCACAGCAAGTTATTTGAAAATTTTGGACAAAGGTGAAAGAATTTTTGTTTTTTTGGGCTCAGCTCCTGTGGTATATCTTGAAACAATTGATACATATGTAATAGGAAGCTGGGAAAGGTTTTGTTTTGCAGCACTCAAAATTTGCCATTTGTCAATTTTTGTTAATGTTCCTGACTTATGTGGCCCTCGAGAAAAAAAGTCTCAGTCCGCCCCTGTAGCTTGCATTGATATATGTAGCTGGTATGGGTTTATTTTATTATCAGTTTACTTTCCTCTGGGTTTTTTTAGGTGGTCATTAGCATGGCACTTTTTATACTGATAAAAAGTGGATTAATCCTTGGTTTATTGATTTTGTTATGTTTTTAAATGTATTAAATGTATTATTATGTATATAAATACTTACTTAAGTCATTTTACCCTAATGTAATATTTAAGATTATTTATTTGACATGTTCTACACCTCTATGAGGTATATTATTCGACAGAACGAATAAAGACAACTTACTTACTATGTATGTGTATATACAAAGGTGTCTGTGTAAGTGTATATCGGTACCTATTAGAGTATGTTTATTTAAATACCCATTATTTCATTTTTAACGCTATTCGACAAGTCTGGTAGTTGGGATTTGATTACTTTCCCTTTTAATATCTGTGCAAGTTTCTCAATTTTATACATTTTCAATGATTTTATTATGACAGGCAGTATGAAACGACATATATGTAAATATTTTACCGTAATCATTGTAATTGTAATTATATTTAAGAATATTTATTTGACATGTTCTACACTTCTATGATATATAATTTTTTTTTTATTATTTTGTTTTTTTTATTCTATTTGTATTTTTAATTTTTAATATGTTACTTGCAATTGTTGTTTGATGTTATAATAAGCATTTTATTCATATTTTTATTGTTTTCTCATATGTATATTAGGGTTCCTAATTGAATAAAGATCTATCTATCTATTACATACGTGTTTATAAATTTCTATCTGGTCCGGTTTCAGAAACTTCTAGCTGGATGCTTTAGGTTCAGAAGCATATAAATTTAGAGATTAACTTTTCGACTTTTCCCACTCTAAACACTCATTATTGTAGAGCAGATCTTACTTCTGCAATTGAATAGTCAAGTGTGACAATATATAGCCAGAAAACTAGATGTGTGCCATCCGTAGCTGGGTATATAGCTGTTTGGCCATCCGTAATCGGGAATATAGCTGTTTGGCCATCCGTAGCCGGGAATATAGCTGTTTGGCATTCCGTAGCCGGGAATATAGTTGTTTTTTAAGAAAAACGAACTATAGTGAAAAAAAAACTCAGGTAAGTTTTAACGAAACGGAACGAAACGGAATGGAACGAAACGATACGATAGGATACGATAGGATACGATAGGATACGATTGGATACGATCGGATACGATAGGATACGATAGGATATAATAGGATACGATAGGATATGATAGGATATGATGAGATACGATTCTAAACAAAAGGTAACAAAAGGAAACGATACGAAACGATACGAAACAATACGATTCGATACGATAGGATACGATAGGATACGATAGGATACGATTGGATACAATAGGATACGATAGGATATGATAGGATACGATAGGATACGATAGGATACGATAGGATACGATTCGAAACGATTCGAAACGAAGGAAACAAAACGATCTGAACGATAGGATACGATCGATACGATACGTCTAGAATGGCGGCTCGTTATAGGTCGGAATTGTCAAAAGGGGCGTAACCCTGCAATTCGCAATTACAATACTATATTTCGAGTGTTTTCACTCTAGATTTCATTCGAACTTTTTTCCGAATTATACAAAATATATTTTATGAAAAATAATATTTAACATTAATTTGCTGAAATGGGCCAAATGCGGCATTTCACGACACGACCTCCTCCAAAAAGGACGCTTAACAAATGTACCAACCATATTTATCACCAACACATCCACCAACGCCTTGAAAGAGGCTTTTTTATTACTTTATGTCAACAGCATCATACATCTTATATGGCACTTCATGCCCAAATACCCCAGAGTGTTAACAGTAATTGGTCCCTATCCTAATTGGGTATAATGTTAACTTAAAACTACTTACTTAAAATTCAAATTTTTTCAGGTAACATGAACCGAACAGATAAGGATACTCCTCAATCAATCTCAATCCCCCTCGAAGAGTGACAATATATAGCCAGATAACTAGATGTGTGCCATCCGTAGCCGGGTATATAGCTGTTTGGCCATCTGTAGCCGGGAATATAGCTGTTTGGCCATCCGTAGCCAGGAATATAGCTGTTTGGCCTTCCGTAGCCGGGAATATAGTAGGTTTTTAAGAAAAACGAACTATATGGAAAAAAAACTCAGGTAAGTTTTAACGAAACGGAACGAAAGGAATGGAACGAAACGATACGATAGGATACGATAGGATACGATAGGATACGATAGGATACGATTGGATACGATCGGATACGATAGGATACAATAGGATATGATAGGATACGATAGGATATGATAGGATACGATTGGATACGATCGGATACGAAAGGAAACGAAACGATACAAAATACGATAGGATACGATAGGATACGATAGGATACGATAGGATACGATAGGATACGATTCGAAACGATTCGAAACGAAAGGAACGATACGAAACGATACGATAGGATACGATACGATACGTCTAGAATGGCGGCACGTTATAGGTCGGAATTGTCAAAAGGGGCGTAACCCTGCAATTTGCAATTACAATACTATATTTCGAGTGTTTTCACTCTAGATTTCATTCGAACTTTTTTCCGAATTATACAAAATATATTTTATGAAAAATAATATTTAACATTAATTTGCTGAAATGGGCCAAATGCGGCATTTCACGACACGACCCCTCAAAAAGACGCTTAACAAATGTACCAACCATATTTATCACCAACACATCCACCAACGCCTTGAAAGAGGTTTTTTTTTTACTTTATGTCAACAGCATCATACATCTTATATGGCACTTCATGCCAAATACCCCAGAGGGTTAACAGTATTGGTCCCTATCCTAATTGGGTAAATGTTAACTCAAAACTACTTACTTAAATTCAAATTTTTTCAGGTAACATGAACCGAACAGATAAGGATACTCCTCAATCAATCTCAATCCCCTCGAAGGTGACAATATATAGCCAGAAAACTAGATGTGTGCCATCCGTAGCGGGTATATAGCTGTTTGGCCATCCGTAGCCGGGAATATAGCTGTTTGGCCATCCGTAGCCAGGGAATATAGCTGTTTGGCCTTCCGTAGCCGGGAATATAGCTGTTTTTAAGAAAAACGAACTATGTGAAAAAAAAACCAGGTAAGTTTTAACGAAACGGAACGAAACGGAATGGAACGAAACGATACGATAGGATACGATAGGATACGATAGGATACGATTGGATACGATTGGATACGAATAGGATACGATAGGATATGATAGGATATGATATAGGATATGATGAGATACGATTCGAAACAAAAGGAAAGGAAAGGAAACGAGACAAGACGTCTAGAATGGCGTCTCGTTATAGGTCGGAATTGTCAAAAGGGGCGTAACCCTGCAATTCGCAATTACAATCTATATTTCGAGTGTTTTCACTCTAGATTTCATTCGAACTTTTTCCGAATTATACAAAATATATTTATGAAAAATAATATTAACATTAATTTGCTGAAATGGGCCAAATGCGGCATTTCACGACGACCTCCTCCAAAAGGACGCTTAACAAATGTACCAACATATTATCCAACACACCAACGCCTTGAAAGAGGCTTTTTTTTTACTTTATGTCAACAGCATCATACATCTTATATGGCACTTCATGCCCAAATACCCCAGAGGTTAACAGTAGTTGGTCCCTATCCTAATTGGGTATAATGTTAACTTAAAACTACTTACTTAAAATTCAAATTTTTCAGGTAACATGAATCCGAACAGATAAGGATACTCCTCAATCAATCTCAATCCCCTCGAAGAGTGACAATATATAGCCAGAAACTAGATGTTGCCATCCGTAGCCGGGTATATAGCTGTTTGGCCATCTGTAGCCGGAATATGCTGTTTGGCCATCCGTAGCCGGAATATAGCTGTTTGGCCTTCCGTAGCCAGGAATATAGTTGTTTTAGAAAACGAACTATAGTGAAAAAAAACTCAGGTAAGTTTTAACGAACGGAACGAAACGGAATGAGAACAGGAAATCTATGACAGATTAGGATACGATAAGATTGAGATGACGATAGGATACGATAGGAAAAGTGATTGGAAAAACGAATTGGATACGATGGATCATAACGATAGGATATGATAGGATATGATGAGATACGATTCGAAACAAAAGGAAACGAAACGAAACGAGACGAAGACGTCTAGAATGGCGCTCGTTATAGGTCAGGAATTGTCAAAGGGGCTAACCCTTCAATTCGCAATTACAATACTATATTTCGAGTGTTTTCACTCTAGATTTCATTCGAACTTTTTCCGAATTATACAAAATATATTTTATGAAAAATAATATTAACATTAATTTGCTGAAATGGGCCAAATGCGGCATTTCACGACACGACCCCCTCCAAAAGGACGCTTAACAAATGTACCAACCATATTTATCACCAACACAACCACCAACGCCTTGAAAGAGGCTTTTTTTTACTTTATGTCAACAGCATCATACATCTTATATGGCACTTCATGCCCAAATACCCCAGAGGGTTAACAGTAATTGGTCCCTATCCTAATTGGGTATAATGTTAACTTAAAACTACTTACTTAAAATTTCAAATTTTTTCAGGTAACATGAACCGAGCAGATAAGGATACTCCTCAATCAATCTCAATCCTCCTCGAAAACTGACAATATATAGCCAGAAAACTAGATGTGTGCCATCCGTAGCCGGGTATATAGCTGTTTGGCCATCTGTAGCCGGGAATATAGCTGTTTGGCCATCCGTAGCCGGGAATATAGCTGTTTGGCCTTCCGTAGCCGGGAATATAGTTGTTTTTTAAGAAAAACGAACTATAGTGAAAAAAAAACTCAGGTATGTTTTAACGAAACGGAACGAAACGGAATGGAACGAAACTATACAATAGGATACGATAGGATACGATAGGATACAATAGGATACGATTGGATACGAATGGATACGATAGGATACGATAGGATATGATAGGATATGATAGGATATGATGAGATACGATTCGAAACAAAAGGAAAGGAAACGAGACGAGACGTCTAGAATGGCGGCTCGTTATAGGTCGGAATTGTCTAAAGGGGCGTCACCCTGCAATTCGCAATTACAATACTATATTTCGAGTGTTTTCACTCTAGATTTCATTCGAACTTTTTTCCGAATTATTCAAAATATATTTTATGAAAAATAATATTCAACATTAATTTGCTGAAATGGGCTAAATGCGGCATTTCACGACACGACCTCCTCCTAAGAAGGATGCTCAACAAATGTACCAACCATATTTATCACCAACACAACCACCAACGCCTTGAAAGAGGCTTTTTTTTTACTTTATGTCAACAGCATCATACATCTTATATGGCACTTCATGCCCAAATACCCAGAGGGTTAACAGTAATTGGTCCCTATCCTAATTGGGTATAATGTTAACTTAAAACTACTTACTTAAAAATTTCAAATTTTTTCAGGTAACATGAACCGAACAGATAAGGATACTCCTCAATCAATCTCAATCCCCTTGAAGAGTGACAATATATAGCCAGAAAACTAGATGTTGTTAAATGTATAACGATTGATACAAAAGAACTAATAGAGAATTGATGATTGTAGGAATGGATGAGAATAGTTCGACATAGTTACGAAAATAAAAAACAATTGAAGGTAATTTGAAGATACGAAACAATAGGATAGATAGGATACATAGGATACGATAGGATACATAGGATACAAGATACGATAGATAGATGATAGATAGGATAGATAAACGATTCAACAAAGGAAAGAACAACACGAAGACATCCTAGAATGGCGCTCGTTATGGTCAATTGTCAAAGGCTAACCCTGCAATTGCAATTCAATACTATATTCGGTGTTTTCTAGATTTCATTCGAACTTTTCGAATTATACAAAATATATTTATGAAAAAATATTTAACATTAATTTGCTGAAATGGGCCAAATGCGGCATTTCAGACAACCTCTCAAAAGGACGCTAACAATGTACCAACCATATTTATCCAACACACCACCAACGCCTTGAAAGAGGCTTTTTTACTTATTCAACAGCATCTACATCTTATAGGCACTCATGCCCAAAACCCCAGGGGTTAACAGTAATTGGTCCCTATCCTAATTGGTAGTTAATTAAAACTACTTCTTAAAATTTAAATTTTTTAAGGTAACATGAACCGAACAGATAAGGATACTCCTCAATCAATCTCAATCCCCCTCGAAGAGTGACAATATATAGCCAGAAAACTAGATGTGTGCCATCCGTAGCCGGGTATATAGCTGTTTGGCCATCCGTAGCCGGGAATATAGCTGTTTGGCCATCCGTAGCCGGGAATATAGCTGTTTGGCCTTCCGTAGCCGGGAATATAGTTGTTTTTTAAGAAAAACGAACTATAGTGAAAAAAAAACTCAGGTAAGTTTTAACGAAACGGAACGAAGGAATGGAACGAAACGATACAAGGATACGATAGGAGCGAGGAAACGAAACGAGACGAGGCGTCTAGAATGGCGGCTCGTTATAGGTCGGAATTGTCAAAGGGCGTAACCCTGCAATTCGCAATTACAATACTATATTTCGAGTGTTTTCACTCTAGATTTCATTCGAACTTTTTTCCGAATTATACAAAATATATTTTATTAAAAATAATATTCAACATTAATTTGCTGAAATGGGCCAAATGCGGCATTTCACGACACGACCTCCTCCAAAAAGGACGCTTAACAAATGTACCAACCATATTTATCACCAACACAACCACCAACGCCTTGAAAGAGGCTTTTTTTTTACTTTATGTCAACAGCATCATACATCTTATATGGCACTTCATGCCCAAATACCCCAGAGGGTTAACAGTAATTGGTCCCTATCCTAATTGGGTATAATGTTAACTTTAAACTACTTACTTAAAATTTCAAATTTTTTCAGGTAACATGAACCGAACAGATAAGGATACTCCTCCATCAATCTCAATCCCGCTCGAAGAGTGACAATATATAGCCAGAAAACTAGATGTGTGCCATCCGTAGCCGGGTATATAGCTGTTTGGCCATCTGTAGCCGGGAATATAGCTGTTTGGCCATCCGTAGCCGGGAATATAGCTGTTTGGCCTTCCGTAGCCGCGAATATAGTTGTTTTTTAAGAAAAACGAACTATAGTGAAAAAAAAACTCAGGTAAGTTTTAACGAAACGGAACGAAACGGAATGGAACGAAACTATACAATAGGATACGATAGGATACGATAGGATACGATAGGATACGATAGGATACAATAGGATACGATTGGATACGAATGGATACGATAGGATGGTTGGTTGGTTGGTTGGTTTAAGGCTGACGAGCCAGAGACAGGGTTGGCACTTAGCTTCCCTTGACACTGCGACCAGCTGGGGTCCATTGTATCACTCTGTCGTCAGTGGTTCCTCATTCAAACAGGTTTGTGCCCCTAACTAGGTCTAGAAGCCCGTTGATAAGGTTCTTCGGACTCATGCCCGTTTCGGGCCGATCTCTCCAAAGATTCTGTGTCGCCCACCACTTAGGGCGTCACAGTCGAAGATTGAAAGACAAGAGTTAGACCCGAGGCCTCCTCTTGTCTCTTGATGACAAGCCATTCTTCAGTATCTATCCCCATGTCCTGGGTTTTGATGAGCTGAAGAATCTTTTTGGTTTCCATTTTACCAAATGGCTTTGGAATCCACTCTGTTTCCGGGAGTTTCTCGGTAGGTGTTCGACCATCTGCTGATCCCTCCTCGGTTGGGTTTACGGTTTCTGGTGCCGAGTGTGATTCAACTGGAATCTCCTCGACTTCCATACCCGCTATCGGTGTTGGGTCTTCTTCAACTGGAAGTTCCCAGGGTTGTTTGTAGGAAAGGGTCGTCCACACCGCGTGCCCCTGCGCAGGTGTAAGGCAGATTACTCTGGGAGGTCGCCATGTATCCCAGAGGCTCCGTTTTTATACCTGACTGGCTCAGGTATCATCCATCCTTCGGCACGGGTCGCTTGACGCCTTGGATTAAGCCATGTTGTGGTGGCATTTGGTTTGAGATTGACTTAGAGATCCGCAGGTTTTGACCATTTCTGGTCATTCCCACTGGATTTTCCTTGTCAACCCCGTTATCCAGCGATACCACTTGGAGGTAGCCACCTAAGTTTCCGCAACCCATCTTCATCTCTCGTAGGAGGTGAACATGTGTTGACCCAAACTACTCGCCATACGATAGGATACGATAGGATATGATAGGATATGATGAGATACGATTTGAAACAAAAGGAAAGGAAACGAGACGAGACGTCTAGAATGGCGGCTCGTTATAGGTCGGAATTGTCAAAAGGGGCGTAACATTGCAATTCGCAATTACAATACTATATTTCGAGTGTTTTCACTCTAGATTTCAATCGAACTTTTCTCCGAATTATACAAAATATATTTTATGAAAAATAATATTCAACATTAATTTGCTGAAATGGGCCAAATGCGGCATTTCACGACACAACCTCCTCCAAAAAGGACGCTTAACAAATGTACCAACCATATTTATCACCAACACAACCACCAACGCCTTGAAAGAGGCTTTTTTTTTTCACTTTGCCTGTAAGGCCATAATATTCTAATTTTTTTATTAATATATGTCTGTCTATGGTTTCAAAAGCCCGTTTGAAATCTAAGAATATTGCCACTATGTATTTATTATCATCGATTAATTGCTTCCATTTAGACACTGTAAGCTGCAGAGAAGTTTCGCAGGAATGATTTTCACGAAAGCCTGATTGGTTGCCAAGAAGGAGCTTATTTGTAGAAAAATATTGTAGCAATTGATCATGTACTTCTGTTTCAATGATTTTCTCCAATGGGAGCAAAGTGTTTATGGGTCTGAAACAAGATACATTTACAGCATTTAAGACTTTAGGAACCGGCACAACTACACTTAATTTTAATCCTTCCGGAAAGCATGCAGTGGCTAGGGAAGTATTAAGAAGATTCAATACTGTAAATCCTAATGTATAAAATGTTTCTTTTAGAAATTTAACACTTAAAACTTCATTCAGACTACCTTTGTTTTTCAAAGAAAATATTATTTTCTGAAGTTTGTTTATAGTAACCACCTCGAATTTTCAAAGATTGTTGATTATATCAAAATCATGTGGGGACCATTCTGAATTCGATATTATGGACTGTGAAATATGAGTTATACTATCCACAAAAAAATTATTGAATCTTTCTACAGCTTCTATTTCTGTTGTAGCATATGATGTATTTCCATTTACATTGAAATTAACAACTTTATAATTATTTTGTGGTTGTTCATTTTTTAAATTTTTTTTTTTTAACTACTTCATTCCTTTTAGCCTTATATGCATTCCAATATATTTCGTTTTGACATTTGTATTTTTGAATTTTTTATATTCACTATCTCTTTCCACAACTTTTCTTTTGACTTCTTGATCATACCATGGAAGATGATTCAATTTTTTCTTGGTTTCAACAATAGGCGCTGCTTCATTTAGTATTTGACTACAATTACTATAAATATTTGTATATATTACATTTACATCATTTGAATTCACCAACCAATCACACTCTATCAGCTTGATATTAATCTGATCGAATAAACCATCATTTATTTTACGCCTCATAAAAGAATTATCAGAGGTATGATCAGTATTTTTACTAAGATTTATGCTAATGATTGAATGATCAGTAATTCTTGGTGTTTCATGCACCTTAACTGTCAAATGATCCTGATTTGATAGAACATAATCAATTAATGTTGAGCTATTACGGTCACATCTAGTACATTCAATAGGATACGATAGGATACGATAGGATACAAAAGGATACGATTGGATACGAATGGATACGATAGGATACGATAGGATATAATAGGATATGATGAGATACGATTCGAAACAAACGGAAAGGAAACGAGACGAGACGTCTAGAATGGCGGCTCGTTATAGGTCGGAATTGTCAAAAGGGGCGTAACCCTGCATTTCGCAATTAAAATACTATGTAGTT